>JASDQU010253154.1:1072-16167 GCA_032191745.1 Picea mariana
TTTTTTTCAATGAGCGAACTCACAAAACCTTTTGATTTTTCAGAAATAGTTGGTTATCCCAATGATATACCTGATGATGTTCTTGACAATGTGCTTAATTTTCAATATGGGGATGATGCTTGTGCTCGTGTTAAGGCCTTTGGGAAATTAATTGATGATTGGGATGATTCATCTATTTGTGGGGATGCTCTTATGCGATTGTTTTCCTGGACTCTTTCGGTGGATGACGGATATGCTGGTCATTGGTTTCTTCGTTATTAGGATAATTCGATCAAGACCATATGAGACTTTCTGCATGACTTTTTGGAAAGATTTGGGGATGATCAAGATGAAATTTACGATGAATTGGTTGATGATTTTATGGAAAAATGGAAGAGGAAAAATCTTCCAGATATAGAAATGACCAGTTGAGATATAGAGATAGATACTCCACCAGATCCCATTGAGGAGCTTAAAGAAATAATTCTGAACATGTAGTATGCCCATGCAAAACAGTGTGAGGCCATACAATTGACCCATGCAAAACAGTTTGAAGCCATGAACAAACAACTTACGACCATGGAAGAGCAATTGGAAATCATGGAAGCTAACTTTATAGAGACTTAAATTGAATATCCAGACCCCCTTGAACTTGAGTTTCACAATGAAAAAGATAAGGAAGTTCATAGGGAAATTCCGGATAATTCCATGGATGAGCTAGTCACTGATTTTGAGGAGATTAAGGAATTTGAATTTGAAATGTTGAATATCTAGATAATTCAAGTCCCCACCCTCCTCCTGAGGAACCAATCTCTTTGGAGGAGAACCTTGACAACCTTGAGGAAAACAGTGTAATGGTTCCATTCACATGTTCATTTCCGACCTCTCAGCGAAAAGAGGACTTTGTACAAAATAATGGGAAAATGGAAAGCAACTTCAATTTATCAATGTCATATCATTATGAGTATTGGTTGGCCTTCCACCTTGACAGTCATGAGCAACAAAGTATTGAAAGTTTACACGGCTTGTAATATTCTAGTGTTGAGTTGAAGGGAAGAAGGAACATGATTATTGGCTGGTTCTTCCTCACAAAAAACTCCAAGTTAATAAAACTTGGGAAGGGATCTTCTGTGAGTCATCCTGGACAAGGATGTTTCAGACACTTGTGGCTTCATTCCATCCTATGCATGGACGGTTGTAACGTATCTCTAACCCTCCTCTTTTACTTTAGTTTTGTATTATTTTATTCATTATGTTATTAAGTACTTAGATTTATTTTTGTATCATAGTTTCAAGTTGTAATTAGAAATGTTGTACTTTAGTTATTTCATTATGTAATTGTTCTTTATAGCATTTTATTTGTCATATATGTATGTTTATGTTGGGTATTGGTGAGCACTCTGTTTTGTAGATGTTGAATTCTCATATGCTCTCCTTCCCAAGTGTGAAGATCAAACAGACGTCCCCATGTGGACCCAGATGTTAACTGCCTATTCAACTAGGGGGTCAACTCCATGTGCCATGAAGAGATGCATCATCAGATGCTAATATGTCGAAGACAGTTTGGTTCTACTGGGCAATTTATGCCTCCAGCACACATTTTTGTAAACAGAATTTCCGCACCCCTGCGTGGGTTAATAATGTAATAGGTCTGCATGGGTCATAGTTAGGTCAATTGCCTTGGGATTTCTTCATTAGGAGAGTTCCTTTCATCGAGGGTTTTTTATCCTTAGGTTATTAATTGGTCTTTTCAGCCTTATTAATTTCCCTTGAGTTTTTCCCTTCCACCATGCAATAATTCTTCCAAAGTGGTGAAAGACGTTCTAATGGAGTTGTCTTCTAGTAGCTGGTGTTTAGGAACAATGTAAATGACCATGCATGTCATCTTAGAAATTTTTCGTGGAATTCCGTAGAGTCTAGATAGGTCTTTTTTTTAATTAATTAAATTTAATTAAATTTTCCAAAGGCTGGAAGTTTAATTATTTAATTAATTAATTGTTTTTGAGCAAATATTGTAAAATCTAGGTCCTTGGGCTTTTGCTAGGGATATTTGTGCTCAAAAGAAATGGAATGAGACCCCTTACACCCTTGGACCAAGTTTCAACTCAGTCGGTCAACTTTTGCTAGGTGTTTGTCCATCAGGAGTCTCAGTCAGTCAAAATAACATTTTTAATTGCGAAATCATGACATAGTCAAAATGTCATTTTTGTAATTTTTGAGCAAATGGATGAAAGTAAAGATGGATAAAGGTGAGAGAGATTTTTCCTAACCTTTTCCAACCCTTGCATCACCCCCTCACCTAGCCAATAAGCAAAAACGTCACTTTTCCTAGAGTGGTGTACCTCCCTTCTAAAAAGTCTCCAAAAAGTGAAAAATAAATAAAAAATTTAATGAGAAACTTATTCTGTCCCTTGGTGTGCCTCCCTAGACCCTACAACTCATCATTTGACTTGTCAAAGCCTTGCCAACTCACTTCAACTCATTTCCACTTCATCCATCCATGCCAAAGCCCTAACTTACCAAGACCTTAAAAGTGACTTTTCTTTGATGTGTGACACTTGTAACTCATCTAAGAGGGGTAGCTTTGCCTTCCCAAGTATAAATAAAACCTCTCCCTCACTCATTTCTCACCATATCTTGAGCTATTGTTATGCTACTGGATTTTCCCCTCATTTCTCTCTCTCTTGTTCATTGTGCTTCCTTCCATTTTGCTCTTGAGAGTGTTGGAGCAACATGTTGCTGCAATACTCTCCTCTTGAGTAATAGAAAGGCTTTGGAGGATTTGAAGAAACAAAGAGTATTCTTGTTGCTTCTTGCTACTATTGAGGTGATCTTGTTCTATTCTTCTCTCATTCTTGCTTCAAGTTTATAGATCTAGAGTCGAAGCTCCAAGCAAAATATTTTTTTTGGATAGATTTGTTGTAGTATAATCATAGATTTAGTGAAGTGTTTATTTGGGTATTTCAAAGTATTTTGTTTTGCCATCTAGATATACTCACATTCTATTTATTTTTGTGGTTTTTTTCACAACTTTTGCAGGTTTACCTCTAGGGTTTTATTGGGCTAACCTCAAGGAAGAGTCTACTCTTAAAACCTACCTAAACTCCATTGCTTTTCAGATCTGATTTCTTTACTCATTCTTTCCATATTTCAGTTTGCTAACAGTCATAGATAGGTCACATTAAATCAATTTTATTGGGATACTTGTATGTGAAAAATTTCTGCATAAAACATAATTTTTTCTTAACTTTTTTTTGTGTTGTGCAACATTTCCAGCAAGCAATAGCTTGCTGGTTTTAGCAGGTTCTTACCAGGTCAAGGGGTTATGCTGCCCACATTCGGTCACACAACACTGCAAAAGTCTTTCCTTTGATTGGGTGACAAAAATCACCCTTTCCCTACCTCTTTCTAAGCATTTCTAAAGTCATTTTCTTGCTTCCAACCCCCCTTGGCACAACAAAGGTAGGGTTGCCTCCACCTTGTGCCATTGAGAGTGGTTCTTAATTCTTGTTTTTCATTTCAAGTTTTGTTCTTCATTGTTGCCTACACCTTGGGTGAGACATCCCCAATATCCTATGGTTAGAATAGTCATGTGTTGATGATTTGCTTAAGCTTACATTTTTAAAATTCTCTAGAGGTAGATATCATACACATACTAGATCTTAGCTTAAGCCCTTGGTGCATAATCTTACTTGCATGCTATAATCTTTCATGTTTAATCTCACATGGTTTAATGCAATGATGATGGTTTAAGAAATAATCATTTTGACTTGCAATTAACTTATCTTTAAGGCCATTTGCCATCATCTAAGTTTTGAAGTATATGTGGGGAATGTTTATGGTGTAGGGACACACTCTT
Source organism: Picea mariana (assembly GCA_032191745.1). Taxonomy (NCBI): domain Eukaryota; kingdom Viridiplantae; phylum Streptophyta; class Pinopsida; order Pinales; family Pinaceae; genus Picea; species Picea mariana. Next base: position 4,911 of record JASDQU010253154.1, read on the forward strand.
ATTTCAGCAAGTACTTTTCATCTCTTAGCTTTTTTTTCGTAAAGCAATAATGTACATGGTTATGTGATGTTGAGTTAAAGCAATCTTCTCTTTTATTGGCAAGCTGTTCTTGTTCTTTAAAAACACTCTTTTCTTTCAAGCTTGCAAACATTCTTGGTTAAGTAAATGGTGTAGAAATAGCTTGTTCTTTTCAGCAATTCATTATACATGCTATATGTGTTTACATGCTTCACTCTTAAGATTCAAAACACATCTTTGGGGCTGATTAAAGTTTCGGTTTTGACACTTTTTCACTAATTTTGGACAACTAAAATTCATCAAAACACTCTTAAACAACCTAAAATACTTAGTCCATAGGGGTAATAACATTTTAGACTTAATAGGACACCTAAATTCTCCATCTTCGCCATCTAGAACGGGGTTTGAGGAAGGCAATGAAAGGTGCTAGGCCGGGGACGGTCTCACAGTGCGCGACGCGCTTTCCGGGAGTACTCAAATCTTTAGGGTTGACCTGTGAAGCTAGGGTAGGCCTCGTTGCCTCACTTCTTGAGCATCCAACAACCATTTGGTAATTGGGGGAGGAGGATTTTGGTTTGACACTTAGCTAGGGGTAATTCAAACACTAAAATCTTTAAGTAACCCTTAATTCACTAAGCATTTAAACAACTTAGCTACATTGGTACATCTTATGGTTCAATACTTGCAAGCATAACTCTTTTTCAATCTTACATGCAAGTAACATTTCTTTTGCTTTGTGGAACAATTAACTAAGTGTCATTTTTGAGTATTGTGGAACACTTGTTCTTTAAAGCTTTCAAATCTTTTGTTAAGTGTTCTTTGTGGTGTGATCCCTCAAGAGATAGCGCATCCCATTTGGAGGCATCATCTTGTTGGGTGTTGAGTGTTGATGTTGCCATTGAAAAACAATCCAATAGAGTAAGTGCTATTGGGGCATGCTTTGCTTTAAGGTGTTGATGATGTTCATGCTTTGATATCCATTAATTCCTGCACATTAAAACACATGGTTAGCTTGTTTCTTATGTAATTTTGTATCTTGTTGTACATCTCCTATTTTGATATTGTTGTATATCTATCATTCATTATTGGTTGTAAGTATCTTTGTAAATCGTTTTGTAATCAACCCTCCTCAAACATTAGTTGACCCCTTTGCCCAACCATAGGTACTAGTCTTAGTTGACTTAGGGAAGAGTTTGCTTGACATAAGTAGATAGTTGCATCTTGCATTGCTGCCTTCGCATCATAGGTTAGTCTTTCTCCCAAACCTTGTAACTAATTAAAACCAACTCCTAGAACATAACGTCAATCATATCTAGTAACTAGGGTCTACCCCCCTTGGCTTCCCTACGAGTAAGCCTAGACGAAAGAGGTTCAAGTCAAAGTGACATCGTGGGCTTTGAACCTAGGCATTGTGCCTCCAAGGACACACTAAGTGAGCAGGACTTAGCTCACGTTTGCAAGTGTGTATAAGGACGACAACAAACCCTAAGAAAGGTGCAAATTTCAGACCTCACCAAGTGGTGAGTGAAAGATGATGAAAATATGAAGGTAAAAACTCTCAATATATAGCATACCAATGACATAAATTACATTTTAGGTCATTAAAAGGCCGACAAGGCCAAAATACCCAAATCATATTGTTTTACATTAAATGTTTAAAATTAAAACCCTAATCAAGCAATAGTGAGACATCATCCCCTTTCTAGGGTGAGGTTAAACCCTTTTAGGGAAAATGCAACCTCCTGGAGCAAAACGTTAGCCCTCCTTGTGCTTCTCCAAGCTGTCACACGTGCCAAAACTGCCATAGTTGCCTCCCAAAACGTCCATACTGCTGGGTGATGTCATGGGCATCCTGGGAGACGTCCTGGGCCTTCCAAGGCCAATGTTCCTGTGGAACAGGCTCAACCCCCCTAGGTAAGGCTCTGCCAAGGTGCCCCTCTGGAATGTCCTCCTCTTCTCTGGTCCAAACCCCTCTGTCCTGTCTCTGCCCCTTGCCGGGGTCTCAACATCCATCTGGTGGGCTCTTCAGCCCCATGGAGGTTCAAACTGATCATCTTCCCATGTGTACTTGTCCAACATGGTACCTGTCCGTCGGGCATGATCCTGCAGATCAACAACTGCGCCCTCCAAGTGCTCATAAGTCATAGGGATCATAGCAATGTCAATCACATCTCATCATGAATGTTATTAAACATGTGCATAAAACCCCTTTTACACCAGTCAAGTGCTCAAAGACATTATACAAATCTGCAATATAAGTTTGGGGAAGGGGACAGGGCGTCCTATTGGGCTAGTGTCCTCTGGAAAAGGGATGTTTCCGAAAGAGATTACATCCAAGTCATGTAAATGGGTGAGGTGGACAAGGGATGTCCTGACAAGGGGTGCAGTGAAAGTAGGGAAATGCAGGGCTTACCTGTGGGTGCCTTTGAAGAAGGTGAGTTGCACCTGTCCTGGTTGCTAATTTTTCCAAGCCCATTCATGCCTTTTATTCTTTATTCTTTATTGGCTTTTTTTCTTCAAGAAGCTAATCAGGGGGCACTGCCCTGGCATGGTAATAAGTGGTGACAGTGTTACCCACAAGTACATTCACAGAAATGAGAAGGTTGGCTCGTGATGAGACCCCCTTTCCCTTGGCCATGCAACCAAGAGCCACTACCCTGGCGTGGTAACCCGCTGCTAGTAGTGTCATACTGCTAGGCACTCATGGTCCTAATAGACTGACTCGTGATGAGACCCCCTATCCTCTGACTAGGTCTTGTTTTATTATTTTTATGGGTCCCTCTTGTTTCTTGCTTAGAAGCTCTTTTATTGCTTTCTCGGGGATCCCTAGGCGAAGCATCTCGAGGTTTATTTTTAGGCTTTTATCTTTTGTCAGCTTACTTTTACCTTCTGGGCCTTTAGCCCCTTCTTCCCACAAGGCAAGGTGGAACCCTTAAATGATTGGCCAATCCAATGCTCGTACAAATGTAATGGGATAGATGAGCAGGAAACAAGATGAAAAAGTGGTGATATGACTGGAGCGGACAATGGATTTTCAGAAATCCCCTAGTGGCAAACCAAAACCTATGGGCACAGGCTTACTAGGGCATCCTGTCATTCCCCCCAGACATGGTCAAGTGGACAAGTATAAGATCTAAGCATTTGTTAGAAACAAAAGGAATTAAATGCACATATTCAAAGGTTTTGAGGATCATAGTGACACATACCATGATACCCAGACTCATTACCTCATGGAGCAAGAACCACCTCTGATCCAAGACCAAGCCGAAGGTGATGGATGCTGCTGCTGCTGACAAAGTGGTGGTGCTGAGACGAAGAAAAGATGGGCCCTCCAGGGCCATGCTCAAGTCGATCTGGCTCTCGGCACTCCATGTCTAGGACCTGTGGGCCTCGAGACATATTCTCCTAGTTATCCCTAAAAGTGGGGGATAACAAGGCATTTCATTTTCAAGTTGCTATCTTTCCTAAAGTTGCGCACTAGTTCCATTGAGGTAGTTTTGCTCTAAGTTTCATTTTACTTTCCTAGGGTTGTGCACTAGTTCTCTTTTACTTCCTAGCCTTGGTTCAAGTTACTTTCTTTATTGTGGATATCTCATGTTTATTGGCATAAGTTGAATTCTTTATTGTGTATTTATCTAACCATTCTTTAGTTTCTTTTGTATAATTGTTGTAAGCTTCATTGTATTTTATCTTTGTTATGTTTCAATTGTATATTTCATCTTGTATTTATCTCAACTGTAAAGTTATATTCTTTATTTCACTGTAATTAGATCATTTATCTTTTCTTTGTGTACAAACTTAATTGACCCCTTTACCCAATCTTTAGGTACTGGTCTTAGTTGTCCTTTTAGGGAAAGATCTGATTATCATTGAAGCTTTGCATTTACATTGATGCTTGTCATATAGGTTAGTCTCCCCCTAACTTAATAAACTAAAATGAACTCGTAGATCACACTAATCAACTTACATGGTAAGTAGGGTCTACCCCCCCTTGGCTTCCCTAGGAGTGAGCCTAGACGGAAGAATTCTAAGTCGAGGTGACAGTGGGTTTGAACTTAGGCATTGTGCCCTCCAAGGACACACCAAGTGGGTTGGAGACTTCTCCACGCTTATAGGCGTGTATAAGGATGACAACATCTTTGGCACTGTTGTCGGGGATAGGTCTCTTATCCTTGGTAAAAAAGACTTACTCTAATTTATTCTTTAAAAAACTAATTAATAAAACTTTTCCCTAAAATTTTTCAACTTGAGTTGTGTTATTCGACATTGCTTAGTCTCCAAGTGGCGACTCCATTTGAAAATGCTTTGAAGTATACTACCGGGAGCAATCCTGTTTCTCCTCGTAGCCTACTTGAAAGTCTTGGAGGAGAAGCAATATCTGATATACATTTCTTGTTTGTACATAATAATCCTACAACCTTTTTTTGTTTTCGTTCGTGTTTTTGGTTTGTATGATGCTTCTTGTTTGTTTAAAATAAAGTTGTTCATCTGGCGACTCCACTTCAAAATAATTTGACAAAGTATTCTTCAAGAAGGAACTCACGGCTTGCTTAACTTCATCCTTGAACTTGAGAAAGTTTTTGGAGGAAGTTAGCAAAGTTTTCTTCTCGTAGGATGCTGAATATTCTTTGGGTCCCAGTCCTTTTCTATAGACCTTTTGTTTTTCAATGCATCTAGATAAATTTTACAATCCTATTGATTTTTCAAGAATAATTGGTTATCCTTCTGAACTTCCTGAAGCAGCTATTGAGAACTTGCCTGATTTTCATAATGATGGTGATGATAACTCCCACGTCATGTGCTTTGGACAATGTATTAATGAGTCGTGTGATCCACCTATTCATGAGGATGTTGTAATGAAATTATTTGCCTTGACTTTGGTTGAGGGATATGCTTATGATTGGTTTCATGATTCAGATGATGATGAGTTTAAGACCATACAAGATTTGATGCATGCTTTTTTAGAGAGATGGGGGGATGATGAGGTTGAAACTTACAATGAATTGGTTGATGCTTTTATGGAAAAATGGAGGGAGAAGGAACCTCCAGATATAAAAACAGTCAGTTCAGATACTAAGATAGATACTTCACCATATTCCATTGAGGAACTTAAGGAAATCATTAAGGCCATGTAGTTTTCCCATGCAAAACAACTTGAAGCCATGGGAAAATAGTTAGAGATCATGGAGGCTCGCCTTGCAGAGGAAGAAGCTTATATTGAACCGTACAGAGCCTGCGCTTCACAATGAACATGAATATGATGTTCACATGGAAACTCTGGGTGAACCCATAGATGATTCAGTATATGATCAAGGGGAGATGAAGGAATTTGAGTTTGAAATTGTTGAATATCTAGATAATTCAAATCCCCACCCACCTCCTGAAGAACCCATGTTTTCAGAGAAGATCTTCGACAACCTTGATGAAAGCATTGAAGTGGTTTCCTTGACGTTTCCATTTCCAACCTGTTAGCCATCAGATGATTTGATACAGGATAAGGGGAATATGGAAGACAACTTCAGTTTATCAATTTCATATCATTATGAACAGTGGTTGGTCTTCCACCATGATGGTCATATTCAAAAGTTTATTAAAGTTTCACAAGGTTTGCCAAACTTCAAAGTTTGGTCAAGTAAAGGAAGATGCATGTTTCTTGGGTGTTCCATTCTCAAGAAAAACTCCAAGTTAATAAGACTTGGAAGAGGATCTTCAACGAGTCATCCCGGACAGGGATGTTCCAGACATCTGAGGTCTTATTTCATCCATTGCATGGCTGATCCCACTTTTTCCATCTTAGCCATTTTGGATGATGGGCCCTCAAGCTATTGTTTTCAAATGATGGACACCTTTTGTAACGCATTTCTAACCTTTCTCCTTGGTTTTAGTTTTGTATTATTTCATTTGATGTATGTATTTCATTGAATAATCATTTTACCTATATAATTTGTGTATAGTAATTGCATTTATGTGATTATTGTCTATAGTCATTTTATTTCTGTAATTATTGTCAATAGCATTTCATTCATTTCATTATTGCTTTTGTACATGTATTTATGTTGGATATTGGTGAGCATTTTATTTTGTAAATTCTAAGGTTCTCGTATGCTCTCCTTCAAAAAGATCGAACACACGTCCCCCGGTGGAGCCAGATGTTGACCACCTTATTCGACTCGGGGTCAACTCCATGTATCATGAAGCTATGCACCTGATAGTGCAACAAAGTTTGAAGACTTTATGGTTCTACAAGGCATTTTTTCCGCCTACACGTCTTTCTGTAATCAGAATGTCCGCTCCCCTGCGTGGGATAATAATGTAATGGGTCTGCATGGATCATATTTTAGGTTAGTTTCTTAGGACTTTATCATTAGAGAAGTCCTTTCATCGAGTGCTTTTTATCCTCAGGTAATTAATCTAGCCTAACCAACCATTTTAATTACCCTTGAGTTTTTCACTCACAATAATCTTCCAAAGTGGTGAAAGACATTCTAATGATCGAGCCCAATGGGTGACTAGGGTCTAGGAATATTGTAAATGACCATGCTTGACATCTCCTAGAGTCTTGCGAAATTTCGTCGAGTCTAAGTAGTTTTTATTTTTATTTTTTAAAATTACTTAGTTAATGGTAATTTTAATTAAATTTGATGTAAAAATGTAAAAATTTGGTCCTAGGGGATTTTGATAGGGGTGTGAGAACTCAAAAGAAATGGCATGAGACCCCCTACACCCTTGGACCAAGTTTTAGCTAAATTGGAGAAATTTTGCTAGGTCATTGTCCACGAGGAGTCCAAGTCAGTCTTGAGTCAGCATTTAATTGTTGTAATTTGGCTAAGTAAAAATGCCAAAAATTGTAAAATGAGCAAAAAGTCATGAAAAAGAGTGGGACATGTTTACTAAACCATTTCCTAAGTTAGAATGGTAATTTTCTAACTTAAACCAAACCCCCTTGCTTAGTCACAACCTCATGCTGACCCTGCACCCCCCTTTGTGAGTAACTTACCCAAACTCAAAAATTAAAGTGAAAAGCCACCTAAACTCCTAGTTGCGCCCCCCTAACGTTCTAATTTAGTGGTTGGGTTGACTAAAAGGTGTTTTCCCCCTTCCTACCCTCAACCCTCAAACCCTAGCTATGCCAAAACCCTAAAAGTGCGTCCCTCCTTGAGATTATCTCCTCTCTTGCTTGAGTGACACTTGGAGCTCATCCAAGAGGAGTCACTCTTGCTTCCCAGGTATAAAAGAGTGCTAACCCCTCCCTCATTTGAGATCTATTCTCAGAGCAAACTTATGCTGCCCAAATCTCTCCCATTTCTCTCTCTCATTTACTCTTTCTTTTGTAAATCTTGCTACAAATATTTGCAGCAATATTTTTCTGAATAATAGAAAAACTTTGGAGGATCCATGGTGTGCATTGGGAGTCTTCTTGGTGGCATATTTGTGCTTCATTGAGGTGATACCTGTCTTTTGTTTTCTTTTGTCTATTTCTTTCTCATAGATCTAGTTTACGATACTTTGCTTGGATAAATTTATGGTAGTCTTACTATAGATTTAGTGAGTGATTTCTTATTGATATTGCAAAGTATATTGTTGTTTCATACGAATCTACTCACCTCCTCTCATTTTCTGTAGAAAGATCTCACATTTTTCAGGTCACCAAGGGTTAGAGAAGACAAATTTCAGATCTGGAAATTTGTCTTTTCAACCAACAAAAGCCTCTAATCTTTTCTATTCCATTTTTTATTCTTTTCCTCTTTCTTTTGGACAATTTTCTGTTCTGTAATAGGTTTAAAATCACCTATTTTCTTGCTGATTTTTGCATATAATATTTCTGTTTTCACTAACATAAATTTTTTAAAGTGTTTTTGTTGTCTTACAACATTTTCAGCAAGCTTTAGTTTGTTGATTTTTGCAGATTCTCGCCAGGACAACGGGAGGTGCTGCCAGTTTAGGGCCTCAAAACCCCCTTCTTCTCTCATTTATTTCCTTAATTGTAAGCAACCCAATAGAGTCTCTTGGGCTTGCATTCTTCTCATTATTTCAATTATTTCTGTTTTGTAATAATTGTAATTTAATTGTGCCTACACCTTGCAAAGTGGTTTGGTTTAGCCAACCCATGCAAAATCGTAAGGCTAGGGAGTTGTTTTCTGTTCTATGCATCTATTGTTTGCTCCACTTGTCCTTAAGACAAGGTTGAGAAGCTAGGTTTATTTGCTTTTCTTTTAAGACATTTATTCTTATTATTCACCCACTTTGACACAAAATCGGTAGGCTTGTCCTCCTCCATGTGCCTTCATTGAGGTTGCTTAGTATTTAGTTTATTTTCCAAGTCTTTTAATTTCATTGATTTATTTTTCCTACACCTTGCAAAGTGGTTTGGCTTAGCCAACCCATGCAATATCGTAAGGCTTGCTGTCTTGTTTAATTTTTTAATATCTCTTTTAATAATCATTTGTTAATATCTCATTAAGTTGGAAGTAATCTTGTATTTTAAGTAATCACTTGTTTCAAGTTGGGAATTAATCTTAGTTTGTAGCTTTAGGATTGGAAGCAATTTAACTAGTTTAACTAGGCACCCAAACTGGTACAACTTTCGCCATCAAAAAGGGTGCTTGTGGAGGCTACAGGGGGTGCTAAGTCGAGGACGACTTCACGGCACTAGGTGTCCCCCCCTGCTTGAGTGCCCAAGCATTCCGGGTTGACCTGTGGAGCTAGGGAAGGGCCTTGCTTGCCCTTCTTCTTGAGCACCCATCAATCATTTTGGCCAAAGCGGTAAGAGTCTAGGGGTAGACACATAGTCTAGGCTTGCAACCTCACATAATCTAACTAAGGCTTAAAACTTTCCTAAAATCAACTTGCACAACCTTTACATTTCAAGTTTTTCATCTTAATGCAAGTTGTGTAATCTTTTACTTTCTTGCACTTTACTTTACAAGTATCTATCTATCTTGCAAGTTAAGTTATTTTTCAGTTGGGCACATTCACTCTCAAGTTCAATATCTCTAAAGTTGCACATTTCTATTGAGGCATATCATTTTCAAGTTGCTATCTTTCCTAAAGTTGCGCACTAGTTCCATTGAGGTAGTTTTGCTCTAAGTTTCATTTCACTTTCCTAAGGTTGCACACTAGTTCTCTTTTTCTTCCTAGCCTTGGTTCAAGTTACTTTCTTTATTGTGGATATCTCATGTTCATTGGCATAAGTTGAATTTTTTATTGTGTAGTTATCTTACCATTCTTTAGTTTCTTTTGTATAATTGTTGTAAGCTTCACTGTAATTTATCTTTTTTATATTTCAGTTGTATATTTCATCTTGTATTTATCTCAACTGTAAAGTTATATTCTTTATTTCACTCTAATTAGATCATTTATCGTTTCTTTGTGTACAAACTTAATTGACCCCTTTACCCAATCTTTAGGCACTGGTCTTAGTTGTCCTTTTAGGGAAAGATCTGATTGTCATTCATTTGCATTGCTGCTTGTCATATAGGTTAGTCTCTCCCTAACTTAATAAACTAAAATTAACTCCTAGATCACATTAATCAACTTACATGGTGAGTAGGGTCTACTCCCCTTGGCTTCCCTAGGAGTGAGCCTAGACGGAAGAAGTCCAAGTCAAGGCGACAATGGGTTTGGACTTAGGCATTGTGCCTCCAAGGACACACCAAGTGGGTTGGAGACTTCTCCACGCTTGTAGGTGTGTATAAGGACGACAATGGTGTCTAAAGTTGAATGATATGCAATATAACTTTGTAATTGATGATTTTATACATTGAGAAGTTTCTTGTCTCGTACAGGTTGATCAATTACTTTGAACAACCAATTTCTAGACCGAGCTTAACCTATTGAGTGACTAAGATAGGGGGGTTATAGACTTGTCTTAGCTCTGCTCTAGCATCCCTTGAGGTCACTAGGGAAGCCTCCCTTGTGTTGGACCTCTTTCCTTCCCTAAAACACGGGAAGTATTTGCTTAGGTGACAATGGTAAATACTTTTAATTGTTACAGAAGATTGGTATATTGTGAAGGGCTTTGCACAGGTACAAATCCTGTAATAATAGTAGGTATAACTCTTCCCTCCCTTGGATTCTCCACACTTGTATAAGTAGGTTCATTTACTCCATGATCATTTGGTATGATTTGGAGTTTTATTGTCATGCTCATTTTGTGAGAGCTCGTATGAGATGTTTTCTAATTAATAGAGGAAGCCTTCTTGTGTGTAAAATTTCATTGTATGTGAGGTGTAGCTCATTTTGTCTAATAGAAGAAACCTTTTATGTGTGTAAAATTTCATTGTATGTGAGTTGTAGCTCATTTTGTTCATTTCAAATGTACTCACAATATTGATCTATTCATATGAAAACTGCAAATAATTGTCATCTTTTAGGTGTAATTAAAACTAGTGAATTGAGCGAGAGTTCATGTTTGAAAAATGAATTGTTAAAGATGCATGTTTTCAAGTTCAATATCTAATGTCTGTTAGGATCATAATTTCATAAAATACATATGAGAAAATTCTAAAACTTCTATGTTGGTGTTTGAAGAACATTGCAGATTCATCAGAATACAAGTATGGAACTGGGCAATCGGCCCTTGTAACATTTCTTCAAGAAATTTCCTTTGTACCTGATCAGGAGGATGAGATGGTAAGGGAATTGAAGCTTCTGAATTTGGGAGTGCTTATCTTATTTTATTTTTTTTAGCTGTTCAATGTATGCTCTGAAATTGCTTTTAAGGTGGAGGCAAGTCTATTATGTTTGCATTAAAATAAAAATTGGGTGGATTGGGCATCTTAGTGTGCACAGATAAAGCTGTTTTAAGTGGAATAACTCCTTGAAATTGTTAAGATTCAGTTGCTTCTAAAATGTTTTAGTCTTTAGGATTCCAAGAAATAGGAAAATGAAAAATAGAGAATTAATGATGGTTAATGACACTTGATTCTCAATTTTCAGATTGGGATCCCTTTTATGCTTTTAAAAATGGATCAATAATGCAATATCTCTACTCTGGCATTCTCAAAACACATGAATAACAGATATACATCAAGTTTCAACAAACAGATTGTGGCAAGGATCTTAGAATCATTTCACATGTTCATCACTTTCTACATGGTCAGAATTTATTCCCTTTACATTTGCTAGTCATCATTTACCTCCAAATCAGCTCTGACCAGATAGTTTTAGTCTTTGTTAAATACAAATCCTTGTGCTTATGAGCTATTAAGAATTAGAATGGACAAGACAATAACTTGGC
>JASDQU010253155.1:2685-13906 GCA_032191745.1 Picea mariana
GATAAGGGGGGGGGGGGGTTGTAGGATGCAAGTGTCTACAACCTATCTGGGACACCGATCTGTGATTACAACACTCTAACGAAGTGTTGGCAGCCATATTAATTCCTATCTTTTTCCTTACAAGCTGCCTACACAAGGGTTTTGAACCCTCAATACTCGTCGCAACTTTTTAAAAATGACACCATTATCTTTCTCTTTTGCATACCTTCTTTTCATTTTCATTTTCACGACTGCAAGCATGAAAACCTACAGTTGAGATTCATGTTGATGGCATTAAAATGATCTTTTGGATTGTTATGAACCTATTTGTTTATGTGGTCATAACTCTTTTACCTCCAACTCACCACTGGTCACACATTTATCAAAACACCAAACCACCACTCACTCTGCATTTGACTATTGTTAATATGGTTTCAATTTATAAATTTGTTGATGCAATGGTTTTATTTGGTATTTTGGTGTCTTTGATCAAATCGTTGATGCAATGGTTTTATTGAACACATTAATTTTGGGTCAAATCATGGTTCATTTGACATGTTGGTGTCTTTGATGTAATCGTTGATGCAATATTCAACATATTGGTGTTTCTTTTAAATCGTGCAAATGCCATTGTTTATTTAACATTCAGATCGATTTTTGGTTATGTATATCATGGTTTTCAATGGTTATGTGATAATTCTTTTGGATATACACTATTGTGATTTGAATGTACCAAGGCGTCGTTGATTGTACAGCCCGACATGATGTTTTTGCATGGTCCCAAATTACTACACCACCCTCGCACGCATAAGCATTAACGCTCTGTCTTGCATTTCGGGTTGCCTTTGCCTGTTTTGGGGAAGTTGTGGGAAAAATGGTTCTGTGTCTACCCTGTCAAACCCTATCGCCAATTACCCTGTTAATTTTATACTATCAGCTATGGATCCTGTAGTGCTAATCGAGCCCAACGGTGTCCAAACTTTGTTTTTGTTTGATAACGCCCAAGAGGACCTAGAGAGGAATGGTTGGTTGGTTTTTATTGAGAAGTTCAAGGGTTTCAACCTCGCAGTCGCTCAACAATTTTCACTTACATTCGATGGATGCAGGGCCAAAGTTGGGGACATCCAACTCGAATTGAACGAGGATTTCCTTAGCTCAGCCACTGGTCTTCCAGCCGAAGGGAAAAAATGGTTTAAAAATTCGAAGGCTGATGAAGTACCATGGCCACTACTGTTTACCTCAAGGAAAATCAATAGTTGCGACAAAGGTATGCTAGTTACAACTCTTAATTCTAGGTGGCATGATTTGTTGGCCATTATCAAGCAATTCATTACATGCAAGGGTAGATATGGTTTAGTTTTCCTATACCACCTTCGACTGCTCATGAGTTTCATATATTTTCCTTTAAATATGCCACATTTCCTCCTTCGGAGTTTATATAAAATGGATAAACGTTTCAAGAGGGAGAAAGCCGACTCTAGCCTCTTCCACCACTGTTTAATTAAAATTATTATAGTTCATCATTTGAGGTTGAGTGGCGACTGTTGGGAAGATTTCTTGTTGAGGAATGGCTTTGCCAGTCCTGAAATTGGACAAGTTGACAAAACCGTGGTCACAGAAACCCTTGTCGGGCCTGTAGTGCCCCCTTCTACACTCTTACCCTCTCTTGAACCCTCGACCTACCCGAACCCTACCCAAACCGACACCCTGCCTGATTCATGCCTAAAAGATGGCGGTAAGCCTGTTAAAAGGTCTGCAAGGAAAAAGGGTAAGGGTAACAATGATATCAATTGCAAGGGTAAGAAGGTTGCACGCTAGGTATCAAGGTGTGCTCGCAATAAACCTAAGAAAAACATAGACCAAAAACCAATTTTGTTGAGTGAATATTTCGATTCCGAAATCGAGCGGTTTCTAACCGAGGAGTATCCATACTCATATGGCCTTTGTTCATTCAAGCCCTATGACTACGTGTCGAACCTCCCGCTGTGCCTTAGAGATGACCCCAACTTCCCCGGGATCAAACTCAACAGTGGAACTGCTGGTAAATTAAGAGTTTCTTCACCTGTAATAACACGGCCTGATCAACCACAGTGCAATGAATGCAACTCGTGGCTCAACCGATATTATACAGATGTCCCTTTGCTCCAATCCTGAATCAAGTCCTTGGAGGACCGAGTAAATGTGCTAACCAAAGAAAATGACAGGCTGCTAGCTAATGATAAAAGGAAGAAGACCACAGGCTCTGTTGTTTTCAAAAATGTAGAGGCGGCCACTGCCATTGTTAATTCAAAAATAGCTTGATCGAATCGAATCCCTGAAACCAAGGTATGGTATTTCAAGAATGATTTTAAAACGATTTTTTTTTCTTTGAATTAGCATAAAGGATTTGTTTGCTCAATCGCATCTATTTCTGTTATGATTGAATTGATACAATATGATTATGTTTGTAAATAATAACCAGCTACAGAATCGTGAGATTCTGTAGCTAGTTATGAAAATTTGAACTATTTTGATTTTACAACTAAAATATGATATGAAAAACATGTATTCTTGTGCATTAAAAGGTACACGCGAATTTTAAAGGAGATTGGATCAACTGTGGCATCTTTGAACATGCTTTTTCTTTACATACTTTTGGATTAGGCTGTTAGTCTTAGATAGAAATAGGAATTTGGGAGATTGTTCCCATAATTTTTTGCAACAGTTTTGATAATTTCCACAAAGAATGTTTTCATCCTATGGCCCTTATATATGTATGATTTTTGTAAACAAAAAACCATCGCTTCTTGGGAGCAAAGAATATGGATTGATGATTATTCAGACTCGAATGAAAGTAGATGTTTGTATGGCTTTAGCTTCAATATATCATACTTTTGTTCAATTTTTTGTTCATTTCAATTTGTAATCAAATTTTTGACTACTTTAGATATCGTAATTTGTTATAGGTTGATGTGATGGGATTTAAATAGTGTCCATATTTGATGTCTCTCACTTTACATACAACAATTATCCTGTTTCAATTTAATGAACAGAAGGTTAATCTTCTTTGTTAAATGAGCAGTGATATACAAATCTTTGCAATGAGATTTATTTTAATGTAATCATTTGTAAATTATAAAATTGCTATTGCTACATCCTTTACATGTTCTGTCGTTATCATTCAAAAGCATTGTTGCTTCGTGTTTACACGAAGTATTGGAAAATCTGGTGTGGGTTGGCCTCATCGAACAATGAACGCAGATGCCTATGTATAGGACAAGTAGGAGATGATAATTTCAGGTCAGTTTGCTATTTTATTTTAATAGTTTAATTAATATAAGAATTCTCTGTAGTTTAGATATACAGTACAGATTGTTATTTTCATTGCTTAGTTAGATAGCTGTCATTTCACTTCCTGTTTATAAAAGTTATAAAAAATAAAAAATATTGAACAATAGCTTTTGTTGTCCATTCATACATGATTTTCGCAGGTTTTTGATTAAAAATTTGCAATTTGTGAATACTGTACATATAATAGAAATATAAATATATCTATGCACTGTATATTTAATAAGTAGAACTATTATTCTGTTAGCTAGTAAAACTGTAAATATATATTAGATTTGTATATAGGTTGCAGTAGCCGTTTTTCACTTAGATTAGTTTCTTTAGCTTAGTTTTTTCACTTTCCTAGGACTTAGATCGGCCAATGGAGCCGCTAAACCCGTCGGAGTGGATTAATCCAAACGGCTTGGGTTATTTAGACAACCCCGGATTGGATTCACTCCTCCAGTTGATGAGCGGTCAATTTCGCCCGTCAACACAAAACACTTAGCATTTATCATTTATTAGTATTTAACCTCCATTCACATCGCAGATAAAACCCTAATTACAGAGGAACACAATATTCAATTAGGTATAACACATTTAAGCACTTAGCACATAGAAATGGATTAGATCTAGCATTCATTCACATCACTAATCACTAAGCTACCATATTAGATGCATCTAACATATATTATTGCACTAAGCATAAATCACATCAATAACATAACAACCATAATGCAAAAAGCAATCACAACACAAGAGATACATGGTTCACCTCAGTGCGGGGCTACATCCACCAACTCTTCTCCTTCTTTATTGTCTTCTGTCAATCTTCTTACATGTACAGAGCCACAAAACCAACTCCATATAGGACAGGAGAGATGCACACACCTCGCGAGATCCTCCTTCCCCGAGCTTGGCACATCACAGAGCCTTTCTTACAAGTACTTGCACTTAGCTCTACAAGTTCTTGATACACAATATGCACAGAGCTAATGTAATCACATAGATCCAACTACTTACATCACTTGCACTTAGAAAAAGGTACTACTTCTTACATCACCTAGTTGTCTATTTATACATTACAAAATGGGCCTAAACATGGGTAAAAACCCATGGGCCGACATCCCATACCCGTTACATAAACCTAAAACCCAAAAAGCCCATAAAAGGGGGTCAAATCTCGTGATCTCCGCTTCGCCTGGCACTTCGTCTTCGACCAGCATGTCGAAGTCCCAAAATTGGTCAAACACGACCAAGGTTCTCCAAAATTTGGTCAAGGGCCAACAAGGAGACATGTTCACCAGAAATTTTTCAGTGTCAACTCCCTTTGCCAAGAATTCTTGTGTGAACCCAACACCAATGAGCATGCTCCTTTCCTTGTCCACCAATGTTCTATTCATTCTCTCGACAACTCCATTTTGTTGTGGGGTGTATGGTGTGGTATTTTGGCGTGCTATGCCACATTACTTGTAGAACTACTAAAATTATGTTCCACATAATTCAACACCATTGTCAATTCTCTGCACCTTAATCTTCTTATATGTCTAGTTTTAAACAAGAGATTTAAACTCTTTGAATTTATCGAAAAGATCTGATTTCTTCCTTACAAAATATATCCATGTATTCCTAGAAAAATAATCTATGAGGGAGAAATAATACAGGTATACACCAAGTGAAGGCATTGTTATAGGGCCAAACACATTACTATGAACCAATTCTATAATCCCCTTTGACCTTGTCGCTCCAAATGCGAATCTTCCATGAATTTTTTTTTCCATATATACAATGTTCAAAAAATTCAAATTCTAAAATACATTCAGGAAAAACTTGGACCATACCTTTGTTATGCATAGCTCAAAGTCCTTTTTCTCCAATGTGTCTCATCCTCTTGTGCCATAGCACAGTTGGTTTGGATTGACTCAACCTGAGTTGAGTCAACTTTAGAAACAACAATGTTGTTACATCCAGTTGAGTCGACATTCCCTAATGACTTGTATAGGGTTCCAATATGAACTCTTTTCATTAATACCATCACATATCTGACCATCTTGCACGTATCCTTCTGAAATAGAGTGTGCACTCCTGCATCACTCATCTTACTGACAAATATCAGGTTTCTGGCCAAACCTGGAATATGTTGCTCACCTGGAAGGGTTATACTCCTACCATTCTATATAATCGATCAAACTCCACCCCTTCCAACAATTTTGTTTTTCAAGTTGTCCCCAAGAACACATCTCGTCCTTCATATTGTTCATATTCACAGAACCATTCTCTATGTGGTGTCATATGATAGGATGCTCCTAATTTGATCAACCAAAAATATTGATTTGACTATGTACTATTCAATGCCAGATACAAATCGCCTCCTTTTTCTAGAGTAGTCTTTCTCTCAGTCAACTTCCTCTCATCATTTCTTTTACTAACTTCCCTTGCCTTCAACTTGCAGTCCTTTTTGTAATTCCCAAATTTACCTCATTTCCAACATCTTCTCATTGAATGAACCAGGGATTTAGATCTACCCTTCAACTTAGACTTTCTACTGGAGATTTTTCCTTTATCTCTATCAACCAATCGACCTCTCATCACTAATGCATCTTTGGTCGATACTTCCATATTATTTATTCTCATTTCTTCTTACAATAGAGATGAAACCATGTCTTCTAGCACTAATGTGGTTTAATTACTCCCTATAGCCATGACTAAGTTATCCCAAGAGTTTGGAAAAGAACATAATAGGATAATACATTTCTCCTCCTTAGTGATATTTATATCTACTGATGATAACTATATTATTATGGTATTAAATGCATTTAAATGCTCATTTACCGAACTATCATCACTCATCCTCAGAAGGTACAACATCTTTCTAAGGAAAACATTATTTACCAGGGATTTCAACTAGTATAAGCTCCCCAACTTGTACCACGATTTCTTGGCCAGACATTCACTTGAGACATTCAACAACATCGAACATGCAAGACAAAGTCGAATCACACTCCTTTCCATTCTTTCATTTTTCTCCCATTCTTTCCTCAACATACCTATCGAAATGGTACCTGGATAGACCATTTCCCATTGTTCTCTATCTACAAGGAGATTTTCAATTTTAAGCTTCCAAAGCTAGAAATTATGGCCATTGAATTTTTCAATCTCTATTCTCAAGCTACTCACCATTATTTAAGCACAATCTTTAAATATATTTGACTCATGACTCTTACTAGACCTAGGGTTTAGCACAAGTCCAAGGTTGTTAAACTAAGCTATGGTACCACATGTCAAGAAATAGGGCTATGATATCTACTGTTACAAAACAAATCTCTGATACTTCCACATCCAAACCTAAGAGAAGATATTGAGACAAATTTAAAGGTAAACAAATGACAAAGAAACATTCATAGTACACAAAGATTTTACCATGGAAACCCACATGGAAAAACTAGCATTCCTTGAGCATCTTTCTCCTTGTTTTCTTATTCATTTGAATAACATGTTACATGCCTAACCTTGATCTACCCCTAATACACAATCGACATAATACCAACTTTCTTTAGGAAAGAAAAAACTTGCATCCAAATTGGCTCACATCTACATGACCAACCACCTACTTATAAAGTTTAGAATGAGTATCAACTTAATAAGAATACAACACACCTTATTTATAGGATTTACAGTAGGAAAAACCCTAAAGAAAGGCACCCAAAAGAGGTTACAGATCCATACATATCATTGGATTAAAATATTGTGAATCTTTGGATTCTGTTACAAGTCAAATACCAAGTCGGATTACCATTCAACTACTAGTCAACCTCCATCAAGTATTCAGTCAGTTTCCACACGATCGCATGTCAACCTCTTATTGAACAACCTCTCGACTTGTTTTTTATCACTTCAACCTCGAATTTCCTATCGATTATATTTCTATTGATCCACCTCGCCTTGAATTTGACTACAAAGAATATAATAACCCAACACTAAGGAATCACACTCTAAAACAATAGTCTTTGTGAAGTAAAGCAAAGCCAGTACTGGAGTTGTACACACAACCTCTTTCAAAGCTTGAAAGGATTGATTAGTGGCTGCATTCCATCTGAAATAATTTTTCTTAAGGAGGGCAACGAGTAGGGCTGCAATTTTTCCATAATTATGGACAAACTTACGATAGTATCCAGTTAAACCATGAAATCCTCATAAAATTTTAAGAGTATTAGTGCAGGGCCAATCCTTCATAGCTTCGATTTTCTTCAGATCCACTCATACACCATCCTTACCAAGAATATGATCCAAGTATTCGACTTCAAAGGCCCCAAAGGCACATTTGTACCTTTTGAGAAAGAGTTGATGTTGAGAAAGTCGGTCTAAGATATGATCCACATGGGAAAGAAGGGCTTGCCAAGTTTTACTATAAATGAGGATGTCATCAAAGAATACAAGGATTACAAAATTATAGATAAACGATCAGAAGATATGATTCATGAGACTTTGGAAGTGGAGAGTGCATTACACAGGAAAAAGGGCATGATGAAGAACTCATAATGGACTTCATGAGTATAAAATGTAGTCTTGGGAATTGGCCTCCTTCATGAAAAACTATTGGTAGCCAAAACACACATCAATTTTGGTAAATAATTGAGCACCAATCAGTTCATCCAAAAGATCATCAATGATGGTAATGTAAAATTTATCTTTGATGGTAATTTTGTTGAGATCCCAAAAATTAGGGCACATGTGCCAAGTACCTTTTTTTTTAGTCCCATGAACACTAGAGATGAATGAGGGCTTGTAGTAGGGAATATGACACCCACAACTAAAAGTTATTGAACAATTTTTCCAATGTCATTTTTCTGAGCGAGTGGTTGGCAATAAGGGAGAGCATTGGGGGAACACTACTATGTACAAATGGGATGGAATGATCATGGGAACCATAGGAATGTGGGAGCTCTTGGGGGTTTTTGAAAATGGAGTGGTGTTTGGAGAGGATAAATTTCATGTTGGGATTAACAGTTGGGGAGGGAGTCTCAACTGCTTGAATGACATGGAACTAGGAAATAATGTCAGAATGATCCTTTTTGAGGATTTTTTCCATTCAGTGTGAATTAAAAATATTGAGGGAACCTACCATGATGCCTTGGAACTTGTAGAAATTCCCATCCTATTGGAAGATCATGTATAATTCGTTGAAAGCCATGGTGATGGGGCTTAGAGTGCATAACTATTCAACACCTAGAACAATGTCGCAACCCCCCATCTCAATGGAAAACATGTGGGATTTCAAATAATAATGACCAATTTGCAAGCACACATTTTCACAATGACCCCCACCTTTCTTGGAACTTCCATTAGAAATCATGATCTGAAGTTATTGACTACATGGATATACTAAGCAATGGTTCTCTTGAGAAATTAGTTGATTAATAAAGTTATGGGTGTTTCCACTATTGATGAATATAATTACTTTACGATACTTGATATAGCCAATTAATTTAAGATTCCGAGGAGATGAAATACCTGTGAGAGAATGCAAAGAGATGAGAGGTTCTACCTTAGTTTTATTGGAGGGTGGAATGGTATCATATACCTGGGGAAACGATTCAGGAGGGGAAACATCACCTACATATTCAAGAATATCCTAAAAAATGGCCATAAAAATCTTTTTCTACATACATTTGTTCCTCAGAAAGTATTTTTCATCACAATTGTAGCAAAGACCCTTAAGTTGGAATTCATCCATTTACAACCTAGTTAATTTATGGACATTAAGAGGAGGGGAAGGAGGAGTTGGATTGCTGAGGCAAGAATGAGGAATAAAGGATGGATTTTTTAATTGAGTAGTGACCACCTACTATGATTCGGTTGCTCTATAAGTGGCTACAAGATAGGTCTTAGGGTGATCCATTAGAACATGAGCTCAGATGTCATCCTTGAGGCCCCTAATAAATAATTTGTGAAAGAAGGTGTCTGACATTCCTTTGGTGTAGAAACCCAATTGCTGAAAAATAAGTGATGTAGTATTCAAATATATCAGACTATTTAAGCTTGGTCAAATGTCCCAAATGATGATTTTCCGTGTCAAAATGTTCATAAATATAAACAAGTACAAATTGGGTCCAAGAAATATAACCTCAGTGTGAATTTTTACTCCATTTCCACGATTTCCATCATTTTATATCTAAATAGATGCCACCAACACAAAGTTTTATTAATTCAACAGTGATGCCATGCAATGAGAAATAATGTTATATTTGAGTGATCTAGCCCATGAGGGTTGAGACATCAAATGTATTCACCTCAACTTTAAGAAGACACATATCATGAGAAAAGGATTTAGAATCAAAAGCCATGGAATGTGATGATTCAACTCCCTCTTGGTCGAAACTTTTTTTTGAGGAGTTAGGGACCCTAAGTTGATTAACAAGTGTTGTCATGGAGTTCATCCGGTTAGTGAGGTGTTCAAGTCCAATTAGCTTGTAATTAGGGGTATAAATGTTGGAATTAAATTGAGTCAAACTTTCATTGATCTAAATTTGAGTCGTGAATTCATGTTGAAGTTTGTGAACGGACTCTTCCAAGGAAGAAAATTTGTTGCCAAATTCTTGGTAGCGGGTTGCCACATGAGGAGATAGGTAAGTAGTAAGAGGGTGTGTGGGTCCACAAAAACATATTATGAAAGAAAGATATCGCTATGTTTAGCGTGACGCAAGGAATCTAGTGAGATAGGACCCAAATAAGGATGATAGGTAGGGTGGGTGGGCCCACACACAAAAAAGGATTATGAAAGAGGGGTACCATTGTAATCATCATGAAGAGAGGAATCTATTGAGATAGGTCCCAAATAATGGTTCCGATGGGACCACTTATACTGATTTTTTTACTCTTGTTTGAGAAATACTGTGGTGACATAATTGTCCAAAATCTTAATATTGAAGATTGTGTAGGAATTTTGGAGCCTAGATGTAGGAAGCAGGGTTTCCCAAAACTGGATGTGAAAAATTTCAACATTGCTTTTGTTTTGGAAGTAAGGGGTAGGGTTTTGAGGGTTCCTAAGGACAAGGGAGTGCCCTGTGCTATAGATTTCTTATATATTTGTGGGGTCCAACAATAGTACTTGACCCAATATTTTAGGGCTTTGACTAAGGAGGGTTAACTATAACATTATCTGTACTACCTATTGACAGGTCAGGATGATCTGTTCAATTAGATGAGGGAAAATGCCTGATAGAAGGTCCCAATCAGACCCACTCTCATTCGATGTAGCATTTCCTGCGAGTTTATAGGCCTCGTTGCTGCTCAGAATTACAAGAATAAAAAAAGGGAAAGACAAAAAATTTCCCTCCAAAGAGTTCTAACTAATTCTAAGGATAAACTAACTAAAACATAACTAATCTTATCTAATTAATTCTAACCTATCCCCATAGAAAAAATAGAAGAATGAGTACAAAGAAAGATAACCATTAGAACCAGAAATAATTCATGTATTCTAATGGTAAATGAAAGAAATAATGCTATAAATGTATATACAAATAGTTGCACAATACATTATAACATCATTTATGTACCCATGAAGAAACATGTGACTACTTGAGTAAAAAACACAGAGTGTAGAAAAAATTCATACAAAATAATCCTATCTTCTCAAGAAAAAGATAAATGCATCAAGAGTAGTCTCTACTACATCCATTAAAGCCAAAAATTTCTGAAAATCTTCCTCCTCTTTATTCCTTAGAAGTAATAGTACCATACTTTGTTACAAAGGGAAAAAGTGTTGGAGTTAATTCACCAACACATAGGATTTATTTTTCCTATGTTTATTAGTCTTTATCCAGTCTCCTAAAGTTTAGGGAAAATATTCCTCTAGGAGAATATTCTCCGTAGTTTTCACTTCAGTTTGACTAGTTTAGTGGAGTCTAGATGCTGCATTGATTTTGTCACCATG
>JASDQU010253156.1:0-14143 GCA_032191745.1 Picea mariana
CTGCAATGGGGATTTAATCCAATACTAATAAGAATGCTCTTCGCAGTTACATTATTTAAACACTCAATGGTATATGAACCTCCCACAAGATAGAGGTGAGCTTCCTGTCACAAGAATGTGCCTCTCCTCCTAGAAAATGTGCTCCTCCTCCATGGAATGCACCTCCACACAAGTTGTATGCTCCCTCACTCAAGTTTTCTCCCTCTACTCTCTAGAGTGAGCCTCACCAACAATAATGAGCCTCTCACAAGATGGAAGAGCCCTCCTCAGCTAGATGTGCACCCTCCTCATAAGACGCGTGCCTCCTCTAGCATATGTGCCCTTCCTCTTCTAGAATGCGCCTTTACAAAGATGATGACCAAGCCTCCATGGAAGACCTCTCCATGCAATCTCAACCCAAGCTATGGCTTCCTCCTTAAACCTTCAAGCTTGTGCGCCCTCCTCTCCTCAAGATTTGTGCCCAAATGCTCCTTCTCCTCTCCTCTCCTCTCAAGTGAAGAATGAGTCTCATAAATGCCTTATTCCCTCCTTTAGCCTCCTTTTTCCAAACCCTATTAGATCAATGGCCTAGATCCAATCTAGACAAGTCTAATAAATGGGTGAGATTCAATCCCTAAATCTCACTTAGGAAACCCACTTTCCTTAGTTTGCTTTATGTCTATTAATTCACCCACAGAGTAAATTAATTGTCACTTTAATGACTTAAGTGACATATTTCACTTTTAACTTAAATCTCCTAAGTCAAAGTGAAATTAGAATCATAAAGTAAAGTAACAAGGGAAATAGTCTCCCCCTTTGTGTTTAGAGACTCACAAACACAAGGGGACCACTTTCCAAGGTACCCAAATCTCAACAATCACACCATGGTGGATTTTCTTCAACAATTTTTCCATCCTCTGAGAGCTTATGTTTTTAGGAGAGCCCTCTTGGAGACCTTGGAGGGTATAAGAGTGAGCATCTTGGGTGAAGATCATATATAATTCTTGATAATCCATTGTGATTGGCCCCAGAGTGCGAAGCCATTCCACTCCTAATACAATATCACAACCACCCATGGAAATACATAACATGTGGGTTTTCAGATGATAATCACCCGTTTGGAGTTTGAAATTCTCATAGCGCCCCCCCACACTTCATAGTACCACCATTAGCGATGAGGATTTGAAAATTAGAAACAGGGTGGACAAAGCAATGGAGCTCATCAACAAGCCTGCGATGCATACAATTATGGGTGCTACCACTATCAATCAATACCACCACCAACCTATGCTCGATGTAGCCCTTGAGCTTCAATATTTGCAAGGCTGAAATACCCGAGAGTGCATGAAGCGATATGACGTGTTACTTTGGTTCCACAGGGGTTAAAACTAGAGCTTCGACATGATCTCTTGGTTGATCCTCCTTTGGGTTAGGATCTTCATCCAATGGGATGTTTTCATGGGGAGAGGAAGTTGATGCATCAGTTTGGAAGAACTTTTTTTCTCTACATTTATGCCCTGGGGAATACTTTTCATCACAATAGTAGCAAAGTCCTTTCTTGTGACGTTCCACCATTTCTGTTGGAGATACATTTTGGACCTTCAATGTTTCTGTCGGAGCTGGGTGAGCCCCAGAGTGAGGATGGGTGAGAACTGGACCCTTCATGGGTGGGGCTTGAAGGATAGTCTCGGCTTCCGTTGCTAATTGACATGCATGCATCCAAGTAGTAGGATGATGCATGTTTACATGAGCCCGAATGGATTCCTTTAATCCACTGATAAAACATTCAAGATAAAATGCATCAGATGAGCCCTCAGTCTTGGTAGCCAACTATTCAAATGACATGATGAAAACTGTAACTGATCCAGTTTGGCTCAGCTTGGTGAGCCTACCCATAACATTTTTCATGAACATGTTTCACGTGGGTATTCCTGGATAACATTTCTTATGGCACTGCCACCACTACCATCGTCCTTGATCCAGGTAAAAAACCCCTACATGGAGTTTGGTCTCATCATCCCAAATATTATGAAGGGAGAAGTATTGTTCCATCTGAGAGACCCACCCTGCTGGATTGGATCCATCAAATTTATGCATTTCAACTTTGGAAACCTTATTCCAAGAGTGTGGAGAACCCCAAGGGGAGTGGGACGAATGAGTATGCTCATAATGGGAATGTTAAGGGTCCTCTGCATTGGGCTCTACATGCTTACCATTTGTGAATCACTGCATGGATTCATGGATGGCTACGTGGACATCTGCTTGGAGGGACATTTTCGTTTCTAAGCTGGACAACCTAGTCTCCCAGTCTTCTTGGGTCTGAGCTCTGGTGGTTAGCATGATAACGACTTAGGTAGTGGATGAGGTGTCGGGATGGAAATCGGGGCCACAAAAGTGAGATTTACCAGGGTGATCAAGATAAAGAAAGGAGTCCAATGGGATAGGTTTCAAATAAGGGTGTATCAGAAAGGGGTGGGACAAGAAAAAAGGCTTAAAAGTGAAGGGTACCATTGCGATCATAATGAAGAGAGGAATGTAATGGACTAGGTTACAAATAAGGATGCTAACAAGCCCCAAACATTTTTTTTTTTACTACTGTGGAGTGATACTCCACCCTAAATATTTCCCCTGATCCAAGAGGATCTCGATGACCATCCACCTTGTCCAATTGGCTCAAAACATTTTTTTGGCAACTTACTATTTTTAGCGGTTTTTTGGTTCCCAAACTTCCAGTGCCATTTTGAGGACCTAAACGAAGTTTTTTCATGATTAAAAACCTCAATGATGTTCAAAGGCTTTCATTGATCCCCCTAAATGAAGCCCCTCGTCAATATCTTTTCAATGATCTATCGTGCGCCCTAAACGAAGATCATATGCAAAAGTTACGACTCCGAGAAGTTTATGTACTAACTTACCCCAATGGGGCCCACATGACTTTTGGCGCTTGATCTCCTAGGGTTAGGTTTTTGGATGTCTAGGGTTTTGGAATTCATCTTTATTGTAAAAAGGCCTTTAGAGCCTCATTGTACTCATCCCCTTGCGAATGAGCGTAGCCGTCACATCTCTTCTCAGAGATAAGATGCCACCATTCTAGAAAGCTGGTTTTCAGTCTGCATTTTACAGTTTTCAACATATTTTTTATTTAATAGAAGTCAAGTTTTATTATATCTTTGTTATTTTTCACTGTGGCTCTATGTTAATTTCATAAATCCATGGTTTCATTTTGTTCCACTCATAAATCCAAAATAGTGGTATCATAACAGTCTGCTCATTGTCATTTTTTTTTAATGCATGTCCCCGACACGGTCAGGGTATAGAGAGTTGGGTCTCGAGCTTGTTTCGCTTGAGGAAAAATACTCTTGCACGTCCAAGAAACCATCCATGGAGGGCGAAAAGAAATATGAAGGGGCAAGAGATCCTTTAAAAATGTTGCTCAAGGAAGCCCTTGAGCGACAAAGGAACAAGACAATGGACAACTTTGCACAAATCCTTCGACGGTTGCCGACAAGCGATGTATCCACTTTAAGTGGAGGTGCCACCCCCTTCAAGGTACAAATGAATTTTGATATTCCTATATTTGAAGGTCAAATAGATGCAGATGTCGTAGATAAATGGTTAAACCTTCTAGAAGGGTATTTTTCTGTCCACAACTTTTTCGATAGAGAAAAGATTACTTTTGCACTCCTCAAGGCTGTCCCCCATGTCAAAGATTGGTGGGAGACCTTCTGTGAGCAAAAGGAAATAGAGGGTTCTACATTATTTGCAGTTGCACCCACTTGGGGTTCCTTCAGGGATTCTATTAAGGAACAATACTACCCTGTTGGAAGTTATGACGACTTGTATACAATATGGGCCACACTGCAGTAGGAAAGAGACCAAACCGTGCCAGAGTTCACCAATGTATTCCATACCTTGCCCACCAATCTAGGTATCAAAGGTTCTGAGCGACATCTAGTGTTCAAGTACCGCGACGGTCTGCATAGATACATCCAGACATAAATGGAGTTTTTGGACATCTCATCCTTGGGCGTGGCCTATTGATACACCATCAAAATCAAGCAAAAGCTTAAACAAAAGATGTGGCAGTTTGAGTTTGGGAACCCCTCACAACAGAAGCAGGGCAAGGGCAGCTCTAACTCACATAACAAAGGACAGAGAAAAAATGGGCAACCTCAGGACAACTAGTCCAAGCCACAAGAAAAGAAGGACAATGGGAAGATGAAGAAAGATATCAGGAAGTGGTGCGACTTCCATAAGAGCCCCTGGCACAACACTGTCGATTGCCACTCAAAGTAGTCATTGGTGGTTGAGGTAAAAGACTCTGAATAAAATGCGGGGTCCGACTCTGAGTCAGAACCAGAAAAGGGGAGAGAGATCATTGACGTGGAACCCAGTGCCACCGTTTCTACCACCAAGATCCATCTCGATGAACCTGATGAGCCAAAGGATGGAAAACGCCTCTTTCATTCACAGATGTGGGTGAAAGGCACTCCACTGCACTTCATCGTTGATAGCAGTATCCAAAAGAACCCCATCTCAACATAGGTCATCAAGCGTCTAGCCTTGCCGACAAAACCGCACCCGCAACCCTACACCATCGAATGGCTCCATCAAGGAAGCGATCTTCGTGTCAACCAACAGTGCCACATGTCATACGACATCAAGCCATTCAAAGATGAGGTATTGTGTGATGTTGCTCCCCTTGAAGTTTGCGATGTTCTTTTGGGCCAACCTTATTTATGGAAACGTCATGTTGTGTATGAGTCTAATCCTCTTAGTGTTGTTATTACTTTGAACAGGAAATTGTACAAGATACCCAAGGTAGTCTCACCTAGTGTTATTTCCTTGATCTTTGCCAAGCAATGCAGGAAGGCCATTTATCAGATCGAGAAGTTTGTCTTCTTTGTGAATCACTCTCAGAGTGAACGAAAGATTGCAACCACTTCCATGGCCTCCACGGTTGACCTCTCCACATAGTAGAAGCAAGTGGATAAGGTCATGGAAGAATACAAAGACATATTCTCATCACTTACTGGGGTATCTCTGCACTCTCAGGTCAAGCATCCCATCGATCTGATCCCCGACGCACTGCTACCCAATGGGCC
This sequence comes from Picea mariana, assembly GCA_032191745.1. NCBI lineage: Eukaryota > Viridiplantae > Streptophyta > Pinopsida > Pinales > Pinaceae > Picea > Picea mariana. The sequence continues at coordinate 5,085 of JASDQU010253156.1, forward strand.
AGTCTATTGTCGCTCTTTGCTAGAAAATGAAGAGATCAAGCGTCAAATCCAAGAACTACTCCACAAGAGGCACATCCAACCCTACTCATCATCTTGTGGAAGCTCAATCATGGTGCAGAAGAAGGACGAGACCCGGTGACTCTGCATTGATTACCAGACTCTAAATAAAATCATAGTCAAGAACTAGTACCCGATTCCACGAATCGACTATCTCCTTGATCAACTCAACGGGGAAAAATAATTCAGTAAGATTGATCTGAAGTCTGGCTACCATCAGGTCCCAATAGAACAAACATATGTATGAAAAATTGCCTTTAAGTCAAAAGAAGGTCTTTTTGAATGGTTGGTCATGCCCTTTGGTTTGACAAATGCTCCAACAACTTTCATGAGGATGATGAACAATATCTTGCTACCTTTCACCAATTCTTTTTGGGTGGTGTATCTAGATGACATCCTCATCTACATCAAGACTTGGGCAGAACACTTGCAGCATATTCAATAGGTTCTGCACACTCTGCGACAACACAAGCTATATGCAAACTTGGAAAAATGCTCCTTCGACAATTTATAACGATTGGGTTCTTGTAATTCAATGGATGGACAAAGAAATAAATTTGAGAAACTTTACACTATAACCCTTGCTTTATAATGTATAGTCACTGCTTTTCAGCTTCTTCACAAATATCCTTTTCACACATGTACAAGGACAAGAACAGGATAGCGAATGAACTTTCCAAAGCTGGAATAGAGCTAGGACAAGGAACTTGGATGGTATCAGTACAAGAAGAAGGCAACACATCTGATAATGCTCATGAGTCTTGGATATTATTTTGTTTACTTATATTCATGTTTCTTGTATAAGCATGAGAACTAATGCTAGTATATAAGCCTAAACACATGTTCATTTTTTGTTTCTTTTGAGATGATGAAAGAAAATTTGTAAACATTTTGGAACATTATAACAACAACAACAACAACAATCTAATTTTAAGGTCATGGCCAAGCCAGACACCAAATTGGTGTATGAGACCCTCTTGTTTGTGGGACACGTGAACCCCTCCGCCCAACAATTTGACTAATAAAGTCTACGAAGGTATACATACCCTACTCCCCTCTGGATTTGAACTTATAACTTCTTAAGAGAAAACACATAATCTTAATCATTAAACTCACTCAAACTGTAAGATGAAAAAACACGTGAAATAAAAAATTATATATAAAACTTTTTTTAATGTAGATAATATCTGATACATTGTAATTTTTTTTTTATTTATAAAATTACAAATTTTGACCATTAGATTACGGGCACTCCAATATACATCTGGGAACATAAGATTAAAAGTGCAAACACATACTAAAGAAGTGGGCTAAATCCTTCTATGTTTCTCCTTCAACGGAAAAGGAAAGCTTAAGAGGCATACTAGAGGAGCTCCAAAGGAATATGGATGGTAAGGAGATCACTCAAACAATCTAGGATAAGGAAGTCAATCCGCAACAACAATTAATTAGGGCCATTAAACATGAGGAAGAGCACCATCATTTGAAATCCTATAGCTTATGGTTAAAGGTTGGGGATAGAAACACCATCTTTTTCCATAAACAAGCGAAAGCTATGTTGGGAAGTGGAAGCATAAACTCAACAAGATTAATGACAAGCAAAAAACGAGAACAACAATCACACAATGAACACAATGTTTACGTGGAAAAACCCTTTTAAGGGAAAAAATCGCAGGGCAATGATAATCGGTATTCTTATTAGTCAAGGGAGAATTACAACAACCAAACACCAACTTACAACCATCCTCTCACTCATCCCACACATTGCCTACACTACATTCCTTGCTCACACATCTATGGGTATGCTAGAATATATAGGATTTGTTATACATAAAACTAACTAGTTACAACCAGATCCACCAGTTACACAAACTGATCATTGTAGTGTGCATGTATGCACATTCCATATTTAGCTGATACGGTGTGCATGCATCCGCATGGGAAATTAGTTGGCAGTTTCAACAATCTCCGCCTGGACAACAATTTACCTGATATATCATGCCCAAATTTATTCATCGCCTTTCCTACAAGCCAAGAGAAGCCAAACACCATCACAGCTCCGCAAATTCTCTAGCAATACTGTTACGTGAACATGTCTGCACGATTTGCTCTAGTATGGAGCATTCTGCCTCCATTAATAACCTGTCTTATAAAATAGTGCATTATCCCATTTTGATACGTTGGACTATTAGTCAAATGCACAACACTTTGACCACCACATGACACCTCATCTTGTACTTGTCCAAACTTACCCAATAGATCCTTTCATTCTTGCAAGACATAACCTGGGGTAGGTCTCCTCTTGTCCAAATCTCATGAATCATAACCACATACTAAATCACTGCAACCATTGTAGGTGATACTTGTGCTTCTGTGCTTCTAAGATATTGAAGCACCCATTTCCATGCTCTTCACCTGGTTTTTCAATATGTCTACTGACAACACCAATTGCGTGTGAAATACTGACCATTTCCATCGCATACATCAAACTTCCTACTAACATACGATACTTGAGACATATAACCATTTTCTTCTTCATTAGTTAGGACATAAACCTAAAGAAAAATTACAATGGAAATCCAAACAGATTTTACCGGTTTCACATTATTCACACCGGATTTCCTGAGTATCTTCACCACATACTTCTGTTGTGATAACCAAGGCTTACCATCTTTCCCGTCTCTGTGTATTTCCATGCCCAAGATTTGTTTCGCTACTCCTAGATCCTTCCTATCAGATGTCCTAACCAACTAAGCCAACCTGTTGATCTCAAACATGCTTGTGCTTGCAACAAGCATAACATTTAACGCCAAGATGATAAATATACCATAAACACAATGGTTATACTCACTTCTTGTAAAATTTGGCTCACCATGAAGGAATCAAACATCTTATACCATTTTCTTGGCATGCTTTAGGGTGTACAATGATTCATGAGTTTGCAAACAAATCTTCTGTTGTGATTCTGAACTAACCTTTCTGGTTCTTCCATATACATCCCCTTATCCAAAAAAAATCCATGTAAAACAATTTTAACATCTAGCTGTATTAACTCAAGATCAAGTAACACAACTAGTGCTAACACAACATGAATAGAAACAAGATTTTAACAACTGGTGAGAAACTTTCACAGAAGTCAATACCTTCCAAATACCCTTCTGCTACCAATCATGCTTTGAACCTTTCATCTTTTACTATGTTTGATTTTATAAAAGGAGATTCATCAAACATTGCATCTTTGTCCGTGATGATTATGTGGGAAGTAGGATCCCACAATTTGTGTTCCTTAACATCATCACCGTATCAAAGATCTACCTGTTTGATTTGGGTCCTACTTAGAATACTGATAAAAATATAAGCATCACAACCAAATAATTTCACATTTGAGTAATCACTAAATGAAATGTTCATACCTCTTCTGGAATCTTCTAGACTTTTGCAACCGATGGTGACCGAGTTACCAGATAGCACAACCGCTTATGCCCACAACTATTGTTGCAACTTGTCATTACTGAACATGCCCTTTCGATCCTAGCTTCCTTGCAATAATTTACAAGTTCCATAATGTGAGCTGCCTCCATCATCTATTCAGAAACACTTGATTGTCCTGCAACTACTCTTTTTACTACAAATCTCTAAACACATAAACCTTTCTAACCTGGACATATTGTTCCACCTAGAATTTTGCATTGGAAAAACCTTGACCAAATTCGGCCAAGCCAACCCAAGTGAACCTTTGTCTCTCACCTCCAGGGACTTTACAATGGAGTCTCAGTGCTCCACCTTAACATGAACATTCCCTTGACCCAATTCGTCCAATCCGGCCAAGTAATACTTTGTGGCTTACCTCCAGGCCCATTTACAATGGATTTCACCAAGCCTTTTATAGGCTTCATTACATGCAATCCATGGACACAATACCACAGGCTACCCAAAAAAATATGGGCCCGAAAAACCACATGCTTTGACCTAAAAAAAATAATTTAACTCATTAACTCTTTCAACGAGTCAAGGTTAACCCAACATACATGCCCCACATTTCTTCAATCTAAACCAACATACATGCCCCCCACATCTTCAATCTACCATCTTCAATTAACCACGTGATTTGACTTTTCATAAGTAACCCGATAAACCAAGGGTACACATGTCTATCCAGGTCTTACAGACCTATGCCCATTTACATGCAATTAATAATTTTTACAACTCCAAAAGGTAAATACATTTTTTTTTCTTTCACGATGACTCAACCATCACTGCTCGTGTTGTTGCCTCCTCTTCAACGATGTTAAACAAAACTTCATCTTCCAAACACAAACGAATGGTACTAAGGGATCTTGCATCCAAATCTTCCCATTCCTCGTCTGTCATGCTTGTCGGTTTCTTTGTCTTGCCCGCCAACACCTTTTGCAATCATTGTTGCACAAACAAATCCCACATCTTGAGCTTCCATAGCTCAAAGTTATTCTTTTCGTTGAATTTCTCCGCCTCAAATTTTGAACTCTGCACTTTTTCCATTAGAAAAAACCACCCAAACTACAACTTATAAAACCAAGCTTTTAGAATCTGAAGGTTAACAATTTTATATTTCAAAGTGGAACAAAAAAGTATAAGGTTCAAGGTTAACCAAAAAAAATTAAGTCAAAAAATACTTTGTATATATCTTAAAACCTTCACCTTTTAAACAAATAAACATTCACCTCATAAAAAATAAACATCCACCTTTATAACTCCACCTATTTCTTTAAAGGCAATAACATAAAATTTAAAAGTCGTTTCTTCATAACCTTCATGGAGTAAGCTAACTCGGGAGCAAACATACCTGTTTTTCAGGCAAAAAAATTGGCCTGAATCCGACTAGATTTTCAGGGGTAGCCTGAGTTTCGCATGGATCAAAGTTCCATGCATTTCAGAACCTTACCCTCGGGGTTTTGCCTCATTTTAAACCAACCCAGATGGTCAGAAAATCAATCAAATTTTTGGATTGGCCGGAAATTTAAAACCTCACCGCCAGAAAAGTAACTTAGGAGGGAAGATTGCTCTCAAGTTGGCCCACTCCTGACCTTCATACCTCATGTTCATAATGAAAAAGGTCCACTTTCATCAAATATAGCTCGTTTTTAATGAGAAATGATCCTTTATCAAATATATTTTGTGCATAAAATACTGTGATCCACCACGAATTCCACGAGTATCGCACCTTTCAAAAATCGTGATCAACCACTACATCCACGAGTATTGCACCTTTCAAAAAATGTGGTAAGCCATGACTTTCCAAGGTGATCACTCCACGACTATCGCTCCCTTCACAAGTCCACCGATGGAAAAATATTATCACTCCTCCAAGGAATATCACCCATGCTTCGTCTTCTTCTAGCACGTGGATCGAGCTCTTCCAACAGGTTTGTCTCTCCCTTAGCTCACACAAATCTGCTCAACTCGGCCCAACTCACCTACTCTCACTTGCTCCGATACCACTAAGAACAACAATCACACAATGAACAAAGTGTTTACGTGGAAAAACCCTTTTAAGGGAAAAAACCATGGGGCAATGATAATCAATATTCTTATTATTCAAGGGAGAATTACAACAACCAAACACTGACTTAAAACCATCCTCTTACTCATCCCACACACTCCCTACACTACATTGCTTGTTTACACCTCTACATGTATGCTAGAATATATAGGATTTGCTATACGGTTAAACTAACTAGTTACAACCAAATCCACCAGTTACACAAAACAATCACTATAGTGTGCATGCACACACATTCCATTTTTAGCTGATATGCTGTGCATGCCTCTGAATGGGAAATTAGTTGGTAGTTTCAACAAGCTAGACTGTCCAATAATAATGTAAGTGAAATTACATTGGATGATAGAACTAAGATTACAGATTTTGAGGGAATTAAAGAGGCAACCAAGTCACACTTTCAAACCCTCTACATGAAGGAGGCAAAACCATAAACCAAGAATGTGGAGGTAATGCTAGATCATATCCTTTGTTTGTCATTAGCATAGGATAATAAAGCATTAACTCGGCCTATAGAGGAGGAGGATGTTAGGAGGGTGATATGGTACTTAGACCCTGACAAAGCACCCGACCCAGATGGGTTCACTATTTCTTTTTACTGAAGCTTCTCAGATCTAATCAAATCATATCTCTGCAAAATGTTGAAACATGCTCATAAATCCTTCAAGCTACAGGACCACACAAATTCCTCCTTTCTTGCTCTTGTTTTGAAGGAAGCTAACCCCTCTAATTTTGTAGATTTAGAATGATTTCACTTTGCAATGCTTCTTATAAGATAATGACTAAGATCATAGCTCCGAGACTTAAAAATCTTATGCCAAGAATAATTTCCACTAACTAGAGTGGTTTTTTACAGAACATGCAAATCTTTGACAACATTGTTTTAGTGCAGGAAGGCATTCACACGAGTCAGACAATTGGGGAAAAACGAATGGTTATTAAGTTGTACATGTCCAATGTTTTCAATTGCATGAGGAACTCCTTTTGATTCCAAGTTATGGATAAATTTGGGTTCAACTCATATTTTATTCAGTGGGTCACCTCTTGCATTAGAGTGCCTTGGATAGCCCCTCTCTTAAATGACCAACCCTCTTCTTTCTTCCAGAGAAGCAGGGGTCTGTGGCAAGGCTGCCCATTATCATCGTTGTTGTTCATCATGATGGTCAATTATCTTAGTTGTAAGCTAGAATCCAAAATGGTAATGGGGAATCTCCCTAGAGTGAATATAGTCAAAGGGCTCTGCAAGATCAATCACTCCGATTTCACAGATGACATGCTTTTAATGGGGGGTTCCTCTCCTATAATCGCTTCAAGTTTCAACAATATATGGGATGCTTATATGAATGTCTTAGGGGGAGTCTTGAATAAAAGGAAGTGCTGAATATTTGGCTAGAACAACAGCTTAAGGGAGATGCATACATTAGCTAGAATCCTTCAGTTTCCCTTGGCTAAAAAATGGACAAACTTTAGATATTTGGACATCCCTATTTCCCATAAAAATTCATCCTCTCGGGTTTGGAATCATATTATGGAGAAAATCACTATAAAATTTACCCAATGGGGTGCCCACTCGCTCAATCCAACAGATAGAGTAATCTTAATCAAAGTTGTCCTATCCTATTGTGGAGGATAATTTCAAATTGGTAAGAGTGGTGGCAAAAGGATATTTGGAATATCCAATGAAATAGGTAAGAGGTTCTCCAATCCAAAATCTCTTAGAGAAAGCCATTCCAGTCATTTTGGGAAATATTACATGGATTCCTGGGAACAAGAAGCGAACCAAGATCTAAGAGGACAACATATTTGGTAAACTGACACTCTCTCAAAAAGAGAGGATCTAGCTCCTTTAAAACAGTGGATGGAAAGGAAAAAATTCATTATATTATATGATATATTAGCATGAGAAGAGAAAATTATAATATGGGTGGGATGGAGTCTTGGAGAAACCCCCGTGCATATGGATTGCCAAATTAGAATTTTCTTTCAAGCCTCAGCTAGATGTGCCCCAGGAAATAAAATTGAGAAAGATAGACGAGGATGGGGGGAATCTCATTAATCTGTGAAAGTTGGCTACATTTTTCAGTTGGAGTCACTCCCTATTCAACCCTGGGATCCAAAGTGGGAAAAAATCTGGAGCAACCATGGCATGCCCAAAATAAATATATTCAGTTGGACGGTAGCCCACTAAAAAATCCTCATGGGTAGGAATCTAAAGAAGAGGGGGATTGCAGGACCTTCATGGTGTGTGCTATGCTATAGTGTGGAGGAATACATCTCATTGATTGCATCTTTGCCACATAATTATGGGAGCATGTGATACATGGCATGAAAATTATATTTAGGCGGCCCCAATCCTACTCCGAGATCTTTCCACAATGGAGAGTTAGGTGCAACAAGGATCTTCGAAACAAGCCAAATTTCATCAAACTATGAGAGGAATTGCCAACATTTGTCTGTTGGAAAATTTGTCTGACATGAAATAAGAAGATTTTTAATGAAGAATGCAATAATCCCACTCAAATTGCCACAAAATCTATTTCTTAGTTGGAAAAATACATGCAAACTAAAACAAATGGGGTGGACATCAGTTTGGACAAGGAAGAAGAGGACTGGATAGAGATGTTCAAACTAGCCCAGGATAATCGAAATAAGAAGAACCAAATAAGTCTTACTAAAAAAAAATGGATGGTGCATTTGCAATGACTTGAATTTCTAGATTGGAAGGTTCGAAAAAATATGCACCTACTCTTCTTCAACATAGCCTCAAAAAACATCCAAAGGGTGGCAGACACAAGGGGAGACAATTCATGATCCTAAAGGAATTCCAATTTTAAATTATGCCTACGGACTTGGGAGTGTATCTAATAAACTAGTGGAAGTTTACTCTCTCTAGTGTGGGATCGACATTTCTAAGGAGGTCAGAATTAAGGAGTTGACTATGTTTGGGGATTATCTTTCGGTCATTAGAGAAATCAATGAGAAAAGGAGTCCTTCCAGGAATAAACTAAGTGCAATACTTAGAAGAATTGACAAAATATAAAAGAAGTTTGAGCTAATAAAATTTGTGCATATCAAAAGGGAGCTCAACATCGAGGCATATCTCTGGGAAAAGCTTGCGTGAGACCTTCCTCAAGGATTTGTTTGTAAACATGGTGTGCATATTTTCCTTCATATCCTATAGAAATCTAATGGCAATGGGGCATGGGTTTATAATCCTCCAGCTAGGAAGCACAAAGGGGTCCCAATCCCCCCTTGACATTCAAATGAAATATCTGGATATGGGCTCTCGTGCCAAGGTGGAAGGTGTTGTTCTTGATAGGACGACATGTAGGTGGTATGTCAGACTCACAACCTCGAGCCTTTATTTCATGTATGGGGAAGTCGATTGCATTCACAACTGCAGTTTTGGGATATATTTGATGAGGGGTTGCAGATCCACCATGGTGAGTTACTCGAAGAAAATGTT
>JASDQU010253159.1:4947-15595 GCA_032191745.1 Picea mariana
GATAATTTTTAAAGGACCTACGGACGCATCATGGGACATGTGTCTTTTAAATATTTTCTTAGGATGACACGTGGAACTTATTTTTGACATTTACATCAGATGTTTCACATGTTTTCAAGTGACACGTGGCACCTCTCTTTTCTTAACACGTAATCAAGAATGACGTCATCTCTACGACGTCACTCCGGGAAAATTCCCTTCGAGATTTTTAGCAAAGATCGAGTTCATAAACCTCCGAAGTATCAAAGCGCCGAAGCAAATGAATATTACAAAAAGTAAAAAGTATTTTAAAGAGTTAATAAAACATCTAACAACTTAGGTTAATCATGATTAAGTCTTAATTAATCATTCCGCAGTTTTAGACTTCGGGATATTTCCATCCTGTCACATCCAAAACTTCTGAAAGTCGAACCGTCGAAGTATTAATGACATTTATGATTGAATAAGGTTAATGATTTCAATAAAGATTAAGAATCACTAAGTAATAAATTCCATTAAGTTTTTAATAAATTCTTCGTCAGTAGATCTATACGAAGACCGATAGGCTTTGTGAATAAAACATTTCAAATTTCAAAGTTATTTTACCATTTGCGATTAACAATTTTTCATTCAGTGAAGATCTTACAGACTTCTCTTGTTACAGGCAGGCTAATTTTATTTTCTTGAGGGTTATGGCGCCACGAAAAGCTGCAAAGAAGCTTCACGCATCAGGAGATGATTCCAATCCAAATGCAAATGTTCTTTCAGACACAACTCCGCGAGTTACGGACGCCATTAAGTCTTGGAAGCAAGTTTTTTATATCTTAGAGCATGAGATTATTAACGGCCCAGATGACTCTGCTGAGGAAGATGATGAGTCCTTTTCAGCTAAGCTTAGAATGGTAGCACAGTCAAAACTGCATAAGATTGTCACACGACCCAGAATTATACCCTACAATGATATGATAAATTGGTCTTTGGAACATGTCGACATCCAAACCAAAAGCGTCATCATCCACCAGCAGACTGTCGTCGGCTCTTTCCGACGGAGAATCTACATGTAATGTATAAGCTTTCCCCTACACCTAAATATACTTACAATGCAACTTTTCCTCTAGATTTTGAAAGAAGACAATGCACTCAATACAGTAGAAATGGTCATGATATAATCAAGACCTGGTGGGGACATCCAGAAAAATTTAGGGCCAACGCTCATGGTATGTATGCCACGATGTCCTTAGATTGATCCGGATTATTTTCGGCACGAAATGAGAGCGGAGATATAATAAAGAAATGCACAAAGATATCGCATATATTCAATAATATAACATAAATATATCAGAGATGCAACCATAAACATAGATATATAGTAATACATGATTTCTATTAATGAAAGAAATATACAGAGACTGTAAAAATACAGAGTGAAAGACTCGTTAGAATGGTGGCAGCTTATCTCTGAGAAGAGATGTGACGGCTACTCGCATTCGCTCGAAGATGATTACAATGAGGCTTTGAAGGCCTTTTTACAATAAACAGGAATGCCAAAATTCCTAGACATCCAAAAACCTAACCCTAGGAGATGAAGCGTCAAAAGTCATGTGGGCCCCGTTTGGGTAAGTTAGTGCATCAACTTCCTGGGGTCGTAACTTTTGCATACGATCTCCGTTTTAGGCGCATGATAGCCCGTTGGAAAGGTATCGTTGAGGAGATTCATTTTGGGGCCTCAATAAATCCTATGGCTATCTTTGAGTTGGGTCGATCCCAAAAAACCTTCATTTAGGCCCTCGAAATGGCCCCGGAAGTTAAAACCTGCTAAAAATAGTAAATTGCCAAAATTGCCCGAAAACTGTTTTGAGACAATTGGAAAAGGTGGGTGGCCACTGATATCCATCTGTATCATAGATTCTCATATGTTATATATAACCATGATGATATGTCATCTATTTGGGAAAAAGAACCCTACACATTTCTCAGTTGAGTGGGTAGCCATAATGAATGAAGTAGCTGAGGGTTATGCCTTCAATTGGGCTAAAATGCTATATGATAATTTGGCCAAGGAAATTGTTGAGTATCAATCGTCAAAATCAAAAGGGCAACCTGCTCCTTTTTACACGTCAACATATATTATGGATGTCATTTGTTTCATGACCCCATTCCCCCTGATGAACTGGAGTTGGACCCCGGCCAGTTCTGAGCCAATACACTTCTACCAATCCAAATTATGGGAAGAAAATGCCAAAGATTTCTTTTATGAAATATGTCACAACATAGTGGTACCTATTCACATAGATATATATGGCCACCCACTGCCCAGGATTTCAAAAAATATTATGGGGAACTTAGGCAAACTTACACACTGGTTCATTGAGGAGAATTTCTCCTACATTAGAGTACTTGGTTGTTATGTTCCTCCTCATGCCCTTCCACAGTTTTTACCTGACAGTATGGCATACAAAGAAGTGGCATACCAAATAGTAGCAGGAGGTATCAGCAAGGAATTGAAAGCAGCTCAAAAAAGGTTGGGCCAACTTTTCCCACTCAAGTTGGTATGTTCACATTATTAGATTTTGGTCATTCTAAAGTCGAGGCTGCAACCCTGGAAGATGTCAAATTAGTTGACATCGAATTCAAGAAACATGATCCACATAAGATAGTGGAAAATCATTTGGCTCAATTTAACATGAAGTGATACATCCATGAGGATTCTTCTTATGATGAGATGTTTAGGGGAGTTTGATCGTACGAAGAAGTTCAAAGCAGATTCCAAACTTTACCCCCGGACCAACAGGCTGGTTTCCTCAGCTTTCAAAATCATAGACGAAACAGTTTACCGAAGATATTGCAAGGAGAGTCAAAACCCATGCCTTCTTTACAAGAAACTAAATCCACAGGATCTGAACCAAGTTGCTCCACTAAGCACAAAGTTGAAGAAGTCCCAAAAATTCCAGAAAAGTTATTTCAAGAAATAAAAACATCACTATCAAGACTTAATGATCCACAAGTATTAGCTCGGTTTGAAGCTTTCATGAATCAGGGACAAGTTGTTCCTCATTCAACACCAGCTACTCTTGTTGGCACCCCAGATACAACAGGTCTGGAACATTCCATGGAAATCATGTCTCCTATCACATCATTAACTGCTTTACAGACCAGTTTTGGAAATCCTAATTTGGAGCTCATTCATGTTGGTGATCTTACTCCTATCTTACCTGAAGAGATGCCTCCCTCAAGTTTCTTTTTCAGCAAGAAACGAAAGGCTGTTGTAAAAAGAGAATCTCACCAAAAGGATGGAGTATTCACCAAAAGGCAAAGATTGGTGTATGATGGGAAAGACAAAGAAGATCCTGAGTTTGCAAAGGAAGTTGCAGATTCACTAGGGGATTTTGCCACCGCCAATCAATGGTCAATGGACAATTTAACCAAACAAATGCAACAAAAATGTCTCTTGGTAGAGAAATTGCATAATGAGATACATAGTACAGAACAGACTGTTAGAAGCAGGATGAATCAGGACATTGAACAAATTAGGGCTAGTTATCAGCATCAAATGAAGCAGTTACAGGATAACCTTGAGTTGCTCTACCAAAGTTCATAGACCCGCAAAGGTTTGATCACTCAGCAGGAAAATTTGATTGAACAGTTGCAGGCCAAATTGGCCCTAACAAAGAACACAATGATAGATATTACTGCCTTCAAAACACAAGCATCAGAAATCAATGAGAAGTTGGAAGTTGCCCAACAGGAGCTATATCAAAAGGTAGATGCTATTCAGAAATAATATCAGGCAATAAAACTTTCTCTTAAAAGTATTTATGTCAAGGAAAAAGATGCCTGTGCAGCTAGGTCTAAGTTTCACGAATTTATCATATAGAAGCAGAAGGCTAATATCCCTGGTCTTACCCCTTTCTCACATTTTGAACAAGTAAAAGGAGAAATGGCCCTGAAAGCCCGAGAAACAAATCTGGAAGAAGGCAAGAAACTTGTCAGAGATGCAAAAGAGGCTTGTCTAGAAGCATTGTCTTTTGTAAATAAAAAACTGATTGAATTTTAAGGAAATAATATCTTTGAGTCATTGCCCGCACGGGTGTAGACGGATTGGCAAGTGTCGTGTAAATGGAAGGAAATTTGTAAATGGAGTCTCATGTTCGATTCTCACCCGGACTTACTCGTGCGCCATTCTTGCGGGCTGGGTGGTTGCACCTGAGGTTATAGTGGTAGCCGCCTGGGGATCGACCCCGTGTCACGCGAGTACGAGAACCGCGAGTTGCCGATTCCCCCAGTAAAAAAATAAATAAAAAATAAAATATATAAATATATCTCTGAGTCATTGGGACAGATTGAAATAGAAATGAACCAACAAAGCTTCAGAAAGAACAATGAATATATGCAGTCGTGCATCCAACAAATGATCCAGATCGATTTACTCAAAATCCATGAGTTGTTGGTAAATCCAAGTTTACAGTATCATATCATAGTCCAAGAAATAAACAAGATCCAGGAGAAGCTACCACAAGTACAAAGGAAGATGTTTACCTTTGAATTAAATTAAAAGATTGAGCCTTCAAGATTCGTGGTAGTATTGATGGACATGTGCACCTAATTCAATGAACAGAGAAAAGCAAGTGTAGCTGAGAGAAAATGAAAGAACATACACATCGTCCACTTCCTCCACCCACTCTACCTTTCACCTTCCAGCTTGTCACACCCTTCACACTCCCAAGACCGTCTACATCACCACCTACACTTCCCCTCTCTCTGCACATTACTTACCCCGTCTATCCCTACCACCTACATTTTCGCATCCACTCATTCCACCTCCTTATTTGACACTTGTCCCCACATCATCCTATTCGTGAACAGTTACTCTTCCTCGTAATCATTAGCCATCCCATAATGAGCTAGCGCTGAGTTACCTGTCCAATTACCACCTCCATATATTCAACTGCAATTATTTATCCCAGTAAACGCATTCGAAGGGACATATGGCAACAAAATCAGATGGAAAAGATAGTAAGCCAATGATTGTGGTGGACTTAATGGACATGTGTACCCAGTTCAAAGAACAAAGGAAAAAAAGTGCATCTGCGAGCAAATGAAGAGACAGATGTAGCGCCAGCAAAACTCAACAATATTTGCATGCTATTATTTTATTCGGATTGTATTCTATTTTTAGGCAGGTATTGTGGGAAGTCCAACGGTTTTCAGTTGTGACAATTTTTGTATAAATAGACAGATTTTAGATCTGTTCAAGGCTGCTTCTTGCCAAATGTAAAAGATAATTTTTTTTTGAATATCAATACAAGTGCCGACAGAGATTCTAATTTTCGTTCAATTTGAGTTATGTATTTCCTTTGTGTTTCCATCTCTCTGGATTTCTTTTTGTATTTCTTGAAGAATGAATGATTACAATTTAGTACTACACCACTGTGATCATAATATATCAGAAGTTCATTCAGTAACATCTTTTCCTCTGTTATTACTGCGAGTAAAACAAGACCTGTGACCTGTGTGAATTACTGCATTTTTATATCCTTTCAAGGGTGCATCTTCTACTTTTCTTCTATTGCAAACAAGGTGAGACTTATCTGTAATTGATATCGGACTTTGTTTTAACAGTTTTGTAAACCATTTCTACATAATTTGACATTATAATTGTGACTCAGAAAACGAGATACGACCTCTGTACCATCTTATCATTAATTTCATTTAAAGATTACTTCTAAGAAAACTGAAGGTAGAAAAAAGCACTCATAAAAACACTTCATTTAAAATATTTGATGCTTGACATTATTCTTTGAGCCTTAGAATCAATCTCAAGAACAACATAGAGCATGTTCAGATTCCTTCCATACATGACTTCTCGCCATAATATCTTTCGTAATTGCATGAGGATACAATCCTTGATAGGAAGATGAGAACTTCAAAATGAGGGAATGTGGAACACATTCGTGTTGGTCTTAAAGGCACAAATCCAAGCAAATCTACATGGATTGAGGTTGGAAAGCTGAGGGAACTGTGCCCTCATCTTCAGATTGCCTGAAAGTAGACTTTTGGAGGTCCAAAAGCTTCCCAATGGGGAAGAGTGATCCAGGGGATCAAAATATGCTTAAAAATCAAAGTTCTTGGAATTGCTTGAAAATGGATTCATTGCATAGATCTCATCCTCACGATCCCAATGCAACTTGAATGGGCTCAAACAGAGATCGTATGCAAGAGATATCGCCTTTTGTCCACTTTTTTAAATAGGCAAAATGTTGACTGTACACAGTCCGTATAGGTTGACTGTGCAGACCGTATTGCTTATGTGGAAGGGGGGGCGTACTGCTGACTGAGCAGAGGATCGCGTGGCAGGTACTAAGTTGGCAGGGTTTCGTGGACCAATCTAGTGCTGACATGTGTCAGTGTACGGGCGAATGGGAAGGTGTTCTTGAATTTTCTCTATGATTGGCTCAAGGGCATGTAGTTTATTTCATTTAGCATGTACTTGAACCATAAACAATGCATCTACACCATACACAAGTGGTGCAATAACCAAGATCACAAGAAGAATAATCATGCACAAGAACACAAGAAGTATCTTGGGAAAACCCTTCTCAAACAAAGGGAAAAACCCAGCAATCCTTTGCTATATTCTCAAGAGAAGATCTCCTAACACCATCGACCTAGCACACAAGAGGGTGCTTACCAAAACCTAGAACCTAGTGCCCAAGAGAGGTACGCACTTCAGTCGTACATGCACTTGCTGAAATTTCTAAATGACAAGTGAGAGTGTGTGATCCTCAATGGGGATTCACCTTTATTTATGCAAGACTTGACACAACAAAAGGTGTGTCTATTGGCACAACAGGGCCGACCTCAATAACTCAATAATATAATTAATCATTACACAAATATTAATTATCTTTCACATATGGTGGGGCCGACTTGTACCCTTTACATCACAAATTANTATGATTGGCTCAAGGGCATGTAGTTTATTTCATTTAGCATGTACTTGAACCATAAACAATGCATCTACACCATACACAAGTGGTGCAATAACCAATATCACAAGAAGAATAATCATGCACAAGAACACAAGAAGTATCTTGGGAAAACCCTTCTCAAACAAAGGGAAAAACCCAGCAATCCTTTGCTATATTCTCAAGAGAATATCCCCTAACACCATCGACCTAGCACACAAGAGGGTGCTTACCAAAACCTAGAACCTAGTGCCCAAGAGAGGTATGCACTTCAGTCGTACATGCACTTGCTGAAATTTCCAAATGACAAGTGAGAGTGTGTGATCCTCAATGGGGATTCACCTTTATTTATGCAAGACTTGACACAACAAAAGGTGTGTCTATTGGCACAATAGGGCCGACCTCAATAACACAATAATATAATTAATCATTACACAAATATTAATTATCTTTCACATATGGTGGGGCCGACTTGTACCCTTTACATCACAAATTAGAGTTATAAGTAAATCTTACTCTCAGATAATATAGCAAGGATCTCACACGTCCACCTATGCTCAGCCACAGGGACGTCCTACTCAATAGATCACTCAACTGATTCCATGGGAGTACCATCTCAAGCCGACTCAAATGATTCCACAGGAGTACAAGGCAGGAGACCATCTCAAGCTAACTCAACCCAATCCAGAGGAGTACAAAGCAAGAGACCACACGTCATCACAACTCAATCCAGAGTCTGACGCACACCCATCACATGGGCACACCCAACACTTGGGATCTCTCTCACAGATGTTTGAACTCAGTCCAGAGGAGAACGATCTGGAGGATGTCTCATGAAGCTGCAATCAACAACACTCCCTCTCATCTAGGGAGGCATTCTCCACAAGGCCAAGTCTCTCATGGAAGTACACGAACTTTGTCCTCGCAAGTGGTTTGGTGAAGACATTTTCAACCTGCTCATGTGTAGAAAGGTACTTCACGTGTACTTCTTTCATCTGCACCATATCTTTGATATAATGGTATTTGATCTCAATGTGTTTTGATTTATCGTGAAACACAGGATTCTCTGAGGGCTTCACATGGCTCTGGTTATCACAATGGATAATGGTGAAATCCCTCTCATGACCAAATAAATCTGCAAGGAGCTTGCAAAGCCACACTGCTTCGTGGACTGCCACACATAATGCTATGTACTCTGCTTCTGCAGTACTCAAAGCCACAGAGCTTTGTTTCCTACTGCACCAGGAAACCATGGTAGATCCCAATGTAAAAGAACAACTGGATGTGCTCTTCCGGTCCACTTGGCTCCCTGCCCAATCTGCATCGACATATCCCTGCATTCTCATGTCTACACTAGAGGCATATCTCATGACATATCCAACTGTTCCTCGTAGATATATCAACACATGTTTCGTTGCTATCTAGTGAGTCTGTCTCGGCTGACTCATAAAATGACTGAGTGTGTTCACTGCATAGCATATATTAGGTCTGGCGTTAACCAAATACATCTATGATCCAATCAGTTGTTGGTAAATATGTGGATCAATCTCGCCTGAATCAGTAGAAGCCTCGTTCATTTTCTTTAGATCCATCACCATCGGTGTAGGCATGGATTTGCAGTCTGTCATACCGAATTTCTTCAATATCTCCACTGTATATTTTCCTTGACTCAAGAAAATCTCATCAATCCTCTGCCATACTTCTAGTCCTAAGAAGTAGTGCATCATACATAGATCCTTCATCTCGAATTCAAAAGTCAATGCACGCTTGCATTCAACAATAAGACTTTCTGAACCGGTGAGGAATAAACCATCAACATACAAGACCAAAATCAGGCACTCATCACCAACAATATGATAATATAGGTTTGGATCAACAACACTCTTGTTGAAGCCCAAACTCATCAAAAATCCATCCATCTTCTCGTACCAAGCATGAGGTTCTTGCTTTAGTCCATACAGGGCTTTCTTAAACCTGCATACATGAGACTTCTGCTCATGTATCATGAATCCATCTGGCTACTCGATGTAAACTTCTTCCTCAATCTCACCATTGAGAAAGGTTGTCTTTACATCCATTTGATGTAGTCTCCAACCCATGGATGCAGTTAGGGCAGTGATCATACGGATGGAAGTGTATCAGGCTACAAGAGAAAATGTCTCTTTATAATCAATTCTCCCTACCTGAGAGAATCCTCTGGCCACAAATATCGCTTTGTACTTCTCGACACTTCCATCAGTTGCATGATTGATCTTATAGATCCACTTGGAAGTCACTACAAAATTCCCTTATGGTCTCAGAACAATATCCCACACATCATTCTTCATGATGCATTGATACTCTTTTGTCATGGCATCTTTCCATACTTGTTGTCCTACTGCTTCTCCATGACAAGAAGGCTCAGTATCAATGATGTGGCTCATGGCTGAAACATAGCTCGAAAATCTTTGTGGTCTCTTGCTCTCTCGAAATGTGCCTCAAGGAGCTGCATGTCCCTCTACCTCCTGCAGAGTCTATCGAGCCCAATCAGGCCTTTTATGTCCTACTGCAATGTCTCTGGGAACATCAAATGGAGCTACTAGATCAACTAGATTGTAATACCCATCTAGGATGTTAGGCAATTAATCACTCATTAAATACATATGCATTAACAACTTTGTTTTAACATAATTTCATTGATTTTTGTTTCCACGACTCTTTTACATTTGCTCAATGATAACTATAAATAATATGATGAAATAAGTAATGTGTTAACTCTAAGATTTAAAACTTAACACACAAGTACAACAAAATACCAATGAAAATACCTCCTCCATGGTTTGTTGGAGCTCATCAATTGCAATGTAGTTTTTCTAGTAGTAGGAAGATGCTTCCAACCATTCTTTTCCCACTTGCCCAGAGTGAAACAACGGAATCCTCCTAGCCAACTAGGAGCCTAGTCAGCTTCCTAGCTCCAAGAAACCTTTCGGCTTCTTGGCCCTCCATGCTTATGACTCCAAGAACAACAAAGCACAAAATGATCAAAGAAAACCATCATAAGAAATATATCTTCCAATGATTTCACCACCTCTCATCATGCTCAAAAACCTCTCCTCCCTCATCACTTCTTCTCCCTATTTATCAAGTTTCCATACACCCTTCCCCAAGTCTCCTCAACCTCCCTTATCTAGATTTTTGGGAAAAGATTAAAACAAAACTAAAATATAAATGACTTGCATTAAACAACAATAAAATAAAATGCAAAGTCTTTCTTTTCATGCTAGCTAATAAATGCAATCTCACAATTTTCCTCAAAATGTATATGAAAACCCAACATGCTCATTTAATCCATCATACCAACCATCAATCAAAGTCAAAGAAGGTATTTAATACTTCTAGATATTTTGTATGCAATATAATTTACATAATTAATAAACATTCAAATAAATAGTTAATAATCTACTTTAATAGTTAATACATTAATTAATTGTACTAGTGTACATGTGGAGGGTATGTGTGCGTAACTAGCGGACACATATCCCATGCATGAACTAACGATAAACAACCATTGCCTCTAGTGCATAATTCCTATATGATCACACCAAGACATGTAGGACAACAGATCAAGTAATGCATCATTTAATAATCTTAACGAACAAAATTACACCAATTCATCAATAACTCATTATCACACTTAAAATATCAATAAGGAATCAGAAGAGGGT
>JASDQU010253161.1:3584-15531 GCA_032191745.1 Picea mariana
ATGATAAGGGAAGGAAGGAAATGGAGCTTTGCGGCTCAATAGCTCTGGAGGCCCGCAGGTTGCCTACTGCGGTCACGAGCCTCCCGTCCCACCTAGCCTCTCTCCCCCAATGACAAGGAAAACTCAACCACATGCCCTCCCCTTGCAGTCGTACCTTTGGACTCACCTCAAGTCGCATGATTGATACCCTCGACCTTTACCAAAGCATCAGAGCTAATCGAAGGTCAATAACAATTGGGGTCCTTGCTCCTCTTCTCGATTCTTGGATTACTCCAACGGTGAACTGAACAAAGGAAAATCTTGGGTTCACTTCGCTCAGCTACTAAGCCAACATGGTCAGTTATGATGACGTGGTGGACTATTCTCTCGAGCCTAGAGAACCGCTACCCTGGCATTTGACAGCTCGCAGTCAAGACCAGAACTTCACAGAGCAGTTGGATGGGTTTTTACCGCCAGTTTCACAGGAGGACTTTTTTTCACAACTCTCAGGAATCTCCAGGATTTTTCCAGGACAGGCTCAAGCTAACCTCTTTTGGCTAGGAGGTGCATGAACTTTCAGGGTAATCTCTCCACAAACCTCAGCCATCCCCACCCAACCCGTGCCTCAGCTCCCATCCTCTTTCTCTGTCGCAGACCCTACCTCCCCTTTACACTGCAATCTCCCCCTCACATCCTCCCCTTTAAACATTTCCTGGTCCATACCCAACCCCGTGATACCAAGCTTCCCCTTTTCCCCCTCTCTTGAAAAAAGTTTTTTCTCACCGCCCCTTCAAGTCCTTAGTTCACCCCCTCCCATTCAAACCAACGCAAACTGGGCTCCTTTTGAACACAGTTCGACTCTGGCCCACCTCTACCCTTTCGAAGAACAGTTTTATTTTCAAGACCACACTTTTTCATCGGATGAAGGGTTTATCTCAGCAAACCTCTGGCCAACAAATTCCAGCGAGTGGGTCACTGTCTTCGAGGGGGAAACAAAAAATGTCGCTCAGAATCAACAAACACGCCCTTGTAAGGGAACTGACGAGACAAGACACGGGAAACACAATAAATGCATAGGATCCTCCTCCACAAATCTAAACTTCACTCTGGGTGACGACTTAACCTTAGCAGGAGTGGTAGAAATGGCTGACAAAACCCTCGTTGGAAAAGATTATGGATGCCAATTTAGTGAAAAATCGCTAAAACCTTGGGCGGCTTCAACCTGGGATCAGTTATACAACCCACCACCAAAAATCGACCAATTGTCCAGAGGTTGGTTTATGCTTACTTTCTCAGAAAAATCTCAGGCTTTCTCGGTCCAACAAAAAAGTTGGTTCATAGAATCCTCCCTTATACTCCTAAAACTCTAGAGCCCCACTTTTGACGTGGATAATGAGAGATTGGACTCCATCCCCATTTGGGTCCGACTACCGGGACTTCCTCCACACCTTTGGAATGAAAAATGCTTCCAAGACATCAGGAATCACCTGGGTGATTTCCTAACTGCAGATATGGGATTCCTTGATACAGGGGAGATGGCGGTAGCAAGGATCCTAGTCCTTCTAAACATAAGAGAAGGCCTAAAGGAATACCTAAATTTAACAGACCTCGGAAGAACCAGGATGAAAATTCTTAACTATGAAGGAATCCCTTTTCGTTGCAGAAGATGCCATGAATACGGACACATCATCAAGGATTGCAATTACAACTCAAAAGGACAAAAAAATCGATGGCCAATTGCAGAAAACAGGAGGAGAAATGAGATGTCGCTCTCCAAAGACACCATCTCTCCCTCTACGGAATCCTCTATAGGAGGAAACACAAACGAACAAGAAGCATCGCGGACTAAAGAAGTGGAGGCTCCATCCACGCAAGAAGGAAACAGTTTGGCAATAGTTCCAGTCGAAAGAGAGCAATAGGCATCAGAAGCAAGCTCGGAGGCCATCCCTCATTATCTAGTCGACAGCTTACTGGGCATGCATATTTCTATCTCCCGCCCAGCTTTTGGTTTTTCAAAGGATTTTATCTTTTCCGTGTTGAATGGAGGTCTTTCCCCCTCACTCCCTTCTCCCTCTTTTTTCCCCATCCCTCCTTCCCCCACTCCTCCTTTTGCCCATGCCCTCTCCTTTCATTTCCCCCTCCGTTCCTCTACCAGATCCAGAGACCATCACTGTCCCCAACCCTCCACCAGAGGACTCCTCCTCCGAAGAATCAGAAGACTCTATCATCAGATATCAACTCTGCAAAAGGACCATTTCCATCCCAAATTTAGAACACAATCCAAAAAAAAAAGAAGGGGCGTGGAAGAAAATCCCACCTGTACAAGGCTCAATCCAGAGCTTTGGTTGATATTGCCTCCGGCCGACAAAAATCAATTATTGAGGCGCTTAGAGCAGCGAAAACCCTTGACATGGTTCCCTTATGAAACTCCTCACTTACAATTGCAGGGGTTTGGCAAGTTCCCCCAAAAAATTCGCACTAAAAAGGTTGGTCCTGACAAACCAACCAGACTTCATCTTCCTACAAGAAACTCTCTAAGATGAAGAAGTCGCAACAAAAATGCTCACCACTCTACTCCCAGGCTAGGCCTTCTTGGGTCACAGCCCCAAAGGCATATTAGGGGGACTAATTATCGGTTGACGAACTCGTAGAATAAAACTCCTAAATTCTTGGGCAATGGATTATGTTTTAGAAGGAGACTTCCTAATGGAAGGAAATGAAAAGGAGTTCAAATTAATAAACATCTATGGGCCAGATTCAGATCGAAACACTTTATGGGATAACTTGTTCGCAAAAGAACTTTTGAATCCCGAACTACTAATCCTGGGAGGTGATCTAAATTTATCTTTGGGAGAAGCAGAAAGCTGGGGACCTACATCCCACCCAGACAGTCAAGCAGCGTACTTTAGATATTTGATGGCCTCAAAAGGTCTGATTGATGTGGCTCCACAAAAAATGTTACCCACCTGGAGAATATGCGGACAGGAGAAGCAAGAGTAGCAAAAATATTAGATCATTTTTTGATCTTTGAATCTGTTGCATTGCTCCCTTTTCAAATTCGTCAATGGATTGGAAGCGGAGGGGAATCATATCACTCACCTGTTGGGCTTGATCTGGAAGGATCTCCCAAAAAACTGGCAGTCCATTTCAAATTCAACCCCTCCTGGCTAAAAGATGAAAGTTTACAACAACTAATCAGGACAAATTGGATCTCCATAAGAAATATCGAGGAAATTCCTGCAAGCATCCAGTTTTTTCAAATCTCAAATTATTAAAGAAATTGTTCATCCCCTGGGCAAAAGCAAAACAGACCTCAGAAGAACAGGAATTACAAAAAATAGAGGAAAACATCAAACTTTCTCAAGAGGACCCTGAGACAACGTTCCTCTCAGTTGAAGCCTGGGAAACTCTAAAAAATTTAGAAGCAAGAAGAAGAACCTTGCTCCCGGAACAAGAGAATACTTGGAGATTGAAAAGCAGAGCTATTTGGTTGGAAAAAGGGGATGAAAACACAAAATTATTCCAAGCATATGCAAAAGGAAGGAAAGTTGGAAACACAATCTGGAGTCTAAAGGACCAGGAAGGCAGACCCTGCATAACTTTTGACGAAATTGCAAACCTGGGCAAAAACCACTTCCAGTCCCTCTTCAAAGCTAACAGGAGCACCAATATCGCAGAAATAATAAAGGTGGCCTTATACCTCCCAAGTTTTGTTACCAACCAAGGAAACCAATACATGTTTATTGAAGTCACAGAAAAAGAGTTAAATGAAACCCTACAAATATTTCAGAGGGATAAAATCCCATGCCCTGACGGGTGGACAATTGAATTCTTCAACAAAGATCTACTAAAGGTAATTGAAGAATCAAGAAAAAATGGCAGAATCCATAGACCTTTCAACTCCACTTTTATAGCCCTCATACCAAAGGTAAATGATCCTCATACCTTTGAAGACTACAAGCCAATATCTCTTTGTAAATGCATTTACAATATTATTGCCAAAATCATAGCCTGCAGGCTAAAACCCCTACTTTCAAAAGCCATCTCAATGGAACAATTCGGATTTCTTGAAGGAAGACAAATTCATGAGGCAGTAGGGGTTGCACAAGAAGGCCTCCATAGCCTAAAGACCACAAGATCAAAAGGAGAAATACTAAAGATCGACCTTTCAAAGGCTTTTGACAGGGTAAATTGGACTTACATTTGTCTTATGCTCACCCACTTAGGCTTTCAAGTCCCCTTTATAAAATCGATAATGGCCTGCATTACCTCAGTCTCCTTCGTAGTACTCATCAATGGGGCAGCCTCTCCTTTCTTCAAGTCAGAAAGAGGACTGAGACAAGGATGTCCTTTGTCACCCCTCCTCTTCCTTATTGTAGCAGAAGGCCTAAGTAAATCCCTAGTTGCAGCAGCCAGAGCAAGGACTTTTCAAGGAATTTCAGTATCATCAGGGTTGAAAATCACCCACCTATTATTCGTGGATGACATCCTCATCTTCTGCAATGGGAAAGCTGGAGATGTTGAAACGTTGGTGGACATCCTCGTTACTTTCTGCTTAGCCACAGGTATGATAATAAATGAGCAAAAATCTACAATATCCACTTCTGAATTAAACGAAGAAGAAAAGGAAGTTTATCAAAGACTCTTCCCATTCATTATGCAAGATATCTCACAAGGAATAAAATACCTGGGATTTCAACTAAAACCAAATAGCTACAAAAAAGAAGATTGGAAATGGATGATAGCAAAAATAGAAAAAAGACTAAATAGTTGGAGCTTGGAATGTTTATCAAAAGCAAGCAGACTCACACTGACGAAATCAGTACTAGAATCCATACCAGTTTATTGGATGTCGTTAGCTTGGATCCCAAAAGGAATCCTGGAAAAAATCAGGAATATTTGTGCATGTTTCATCTAGTCAAGGTTGAGAGAAAAGTACACACAACCCTGGTCAAAATGGGACAACATAGCCCTGCCAAAAGCTTTAGGAGGATGGGGGCTCAAAAATATTTTTCTCTTCTCAAAGGCCCTTGCAGCAAAACCCTATTGGAGACTCATCTTAGACATCAACATGTGGACGCTTGTAATAGCTCAAAAATATATCTCCCCAGATACAATTGAAGATTGGATCAGAAGACCTCACAAAGCTTCAACAACTGGCTTGATCATCTGGAAAGCAATAATCTCTTCATTTACAGTGGTTGGGGGCAGCCATGCATGGAAGGTGGGTAAAGGCAATCATTTAAGAATAGGGACTGACCCCTGGCCAGGAAGTGATACCTCTCATATCTTGTCGGAAGACCTTATTGAACAACTCCACAAACAAGGTATCTTCTATCTCTCTCATTTAGCCAACCCCCCATCTACAAATTATTGGAATCAAGGCTGGAAAAATGCAAATATCCTCGGATTCGTTGGGCCTCAAGCAGAATCTTTGACAAACTATATAGATGCACTCAAAAGAAGCCACATCAGATTAACCACCAGAGAGGATGAACTAGTTTGGCAAAAAAATCCAACTGGCCTATACACCCCAAAAGCAGGGTATATATTATTAAACCTCCCATTACAACAAATTCCCAAATGGCAGTGGAAAAGCCTTTGGAAGCAAAAGTGCCCACAAAAAGCAAAAATCTTCATGTGGGCAACATTAAACAATCGAATCCCAACTTGGGAGAACTTGAACAAGCGTAAAATCGAAGGCCCTAGAAGATACACACTTTGCAAAAATGCAAATGAAACTACTCTTCATTTAATTCTCACATGTCCCTTCATAGTAAAAGTTTGGACTGAAACCTCAATAAGTCTAAAACATAATTTTTCATGGGCTGGAGACTCCATGGAATCTGCCTGGAAAACGTGGCAGATACCCCAGGAAACAAAGCCTTCAAAGCATTCCCCCTTCTGATAAGCTGGGGAATTTGGCTAGCAAGAAACTTGGAAATTTTCAAGGAAAAAGCCACTCTCCCAGAAAATTTAGTAGCACAAAGTCTAGCAATAATTGCCCATTTTCCATAGATTAATCCTACAAAAAACTTAAGGACAAGACATCAAGAGTTTATAAACACCCCAAAGCCTTGGGCTTATTTCGATGGTGTTGCACAGAACTCTGTCTGTGGAGGAGGAGCTAGCCTACACCTCTCAGAAAATCATTTTTTCCACATAAAAATGGGACTGGGGAGGGGAACCAACAACTCTGCAAAATTAATGTCCTTAAAGCTTCTACTTCTATTTGCAAAAGAAAAGGATCTACATCATTTAAAAAAAAATGGAGACTCCATGAATGTAATAAATTGGACAAATAAGAAACAAAATTGTCATAACATTTTGCTACTTCCTATTTTGGAGGAAATTCATAGACTTTTGGACAGTTTTGACACTGTGGCTATCTCACATGTATACATGGACAGAAACATGACAGCAGACACACTATCAAAGGAATGACTACAGCTCTTACACGGACATTGGCACATTACGAAAAAGAAAGGGGAAGACACAAATGCCTTCTACCACAGGCCATTTACAGATGAACATGAACTATCAGTTTTTTGAATTCACAAAACAAAGTAACAACCGGTTAGTCTTACAAGTGACTTGCACAAAACAGAAATTGCTTAGTTTTACCCAGCATCAGATAAAGGCACTATTGAAGGCTTCAAAACTGCTCTTTATTTCTGATAAATAAACAGTCATAAACCACAATAGTGGTGATTTTCTCTTGTATAAAAAAGACTCTTATGATCATAAAATAGTACATCCAGTTATGGATGAGTTTTTGATTGTTTTCCTAGATACAGACATGAAGAAAAGGCACTCAAATGTCTACTTATCTTCAGCTATAGCACACACTTTCATAGTGTGTAGTGCTCTAGAAGCACCTACAAAATGTAATTTTGTCCCTCCCAAGGAATAAAAATTACGCTTTTTTCTTTGGAAAAAAGAAATATTCTAATTGTTTTGTTTTTCGTAGTTTTTTTAATTTTTAACTTATTAAATTTGGATTACAGTTTTTCTTAAAAAAAAGATTGTTTTATGTTTTACTTTTTAAAAAACTAACTCTCAATTTTATTTTTGTTTAATTTCTTTATTTTTTGAATGTAAATTTTAAAAAAATTATAAAAATATTTTTTAAGGAATGATTTAGGAGCCAATTTTGAGTTTTTTTATTGATGATGGTAGTCATTGTTGAGGCCACAATTTTAATTAAGTTATAATCTTAACTCCCAAAAAAAACTTGGTGCTAAGGGTAGCCTCCCTTTCGATTCCAGGGCCAATTTTAAAGTCTTTGTCCACAATGACAGGGCCAATTTTAAAGTCTTTGTCCACAATGACATCAGTTGTCAATGCAACCAATCTAAATGGGTCTGAATTTTAACTACTACAAAAAAAGAGTGCTACCGGTAGAGTTTTTGTTTTTTAAAGGTCATGTTTGTTACTCCCATTTCAAAAAATGGTGCTACTATTTTTTGAAAGGGGAGTAAAAAATGTGACCTCTAAACAATGAGAACTCTAGAGAGTTCTCATTAAGTTGCTAACTATGTTTGGAATAAAACAAGGAATGGTGCTTTGGTCAAATACTTGCGTGAACCAAGTATGATCAATTACAGAGAGTAGAATGTGTGAGACTGTGATGCAATGGTGAGCAATTCGAAGTGCATGAAAAAGCAAGGTGCCAGGTAGAGAAAAGATCAAAATTTCCAGATGCTCTAACATAAGAATTGATCTCTGAATTCATAAAATAGTGCAGAACAGAAATTGTTTGTAAATGAAAATAACACATGGACTGGAATAAATTTAAATGCAAATGACAATTTAAACTTATAAGCGAGAAGCTAGGATGTTACCTGGATCGAGGGGGCCTACCTTACCTAGAAAACGCTCCTGGAGAAGTTAACTCAAACTGAAATATGATCAACACACAAAATTACGTACAAAATTGCAGCAGTAATCAATCCTTTATTTATTAAAAATCAAGGTTTCTCCCTATGATAGTACAACAACATAGTTTATGTATGGATGATGGTCCTTTAACAATAGTGTTACATTTATACATAGGCACATTGTGCCTCCAACTCAACAGATTTTTTGGATGCATCGATCCCATGTTTCCATGGACGAGATGGAAGACTCATGCCTTGTTTTCTTGGATCAACTATACAAATAAAGAGATGAATGTAACCAACCGAGGATTCTCATGTTGATTTTGATCAGTCTAGTAACCTGCACACGAACAATATGATCTCGATACCATTATGCGCACAAGGAGAAACAACCTGCACACAAGAGAGCAATTGATGGTTGACTGCAGATCTTACATAGCTAAACGATCTCATTGGAAACATCATGGACAATCTTGAACTCATCCTCTTCAAAACCCACGTGGTAGATTTAGTATTGGATTCATGGAACTATATAGTTGGTACTGGAACTAGCACAAAACGTCATTAGCTAAATGTATTCAAGGCATTCCAACTAATCCATTAAAAACTTAGGAAATCGATTAAATTACTATATTTTACCTCTTTTAAGCTTAACAAAAGGTGTTTAGAAGCTTGGCCTCGAGAATATAAATGTGGTTAAAAAGGATATAAATTGGCACGAGTAATGATAATGGTAAAGTGAACAATCAATGGTGATTATAAATAGGTGTAAGGTTCGATTGTGGGTAATGGAAAGCATAATCCTAAGAAAGGAGGGCAAGCTTAAGAGTAATTATATTTTGTGATTTTCCCTTATCTTTAATAAATTAAGATGTCAAAAACACATTTTTACTTCACTTTTGTTTACTCTTTCATACTTACAACTGGTCTATGCTTGAGCTTATATACAGGAAATGGAGCTTGACGAGGATCACTGCAAATGTGAGATAACTTTCAATGTTGAAGATCACTTGGAGAAGAGGCTTGATCTGCGAATTCTTAACATGAACCATTGTCAACAAAACTATGATATAATCGTCTTTAATCACTAAAAACATAGAAAAACAATATATTAATTATAGGTCATGAATAAGGGAATTAATGAGGGTTTATGGTGTAGATGGACATGTATTATTAGTGAAATGTGGGAAATGGTTTAAGAATAATGACTTTATTGGGTGGAGAAATATGACAAAAACGGAACCCAACACTCACCACATAATTTTGAAGGAACATAAACAAGACAACGAGAGCTTATCCGTACCTTGAGAAGGACACTTTGCACTCTAAAATTGCACCGTCAAGTTAGCCTTAAACAAATGGTCAAGCCATTACACCTCCTTGTGAACAAACATTATATATTTTTCCTATTCCATGTCGAACAAGGGCTCTACTTTCATCTCAAGTTCCTCATCATTTGCTTGGGTTGAAGTTCAAGATTTTTCGTCTGACCTCGACTCTTCGTGCATTGAGAACACCACTTTCCCCCCCTCCACTTGCCAAGATTGAGCTTGAGTGAGATCCTTTTCAAAACCCTCATTACAACCCTTGGAGGAGAATAAACAACATCCCCTTTCGATGCAACTAACTCTTTGATAATATGAACACCTAGAAGGAAAATTATAATATTGAAGAGTTTGAGTAACAACTCATCTATCATATACCATATCCAAAACCTATGGGAGGCCTTCCTTTAAATCTAACTCCACACAAATCCTAGCTACAAAGTTTTGGACCTTGTCCTTGGATCGATCATCCATGGCAATGAACCTCCCAATCTTATTCCCAACTAATTTCTAGATTGTATAGGTTTCATAATTCCATTGCAAAGGTGGGTAATTTTACCCTATCTGGTTTTAAAACTACTCTTTCGGTCATGGGGTCAAAACAAGGACTCCAAGGCTTTAATGACAAGAAATTATTACTCTAGCACCATGTACTCATAAGGATTTTTCCATAATCCTAAGCATACTTGAAGAGGAATGTCAACAAGCCTTTTGCCAAAATATGGAAAAGGACAAATAGTAACCTAGTGTATGCCTCCAATGCTGATTTATCCAAATTTCCACAGAAACTTCATAAATGTACCTTTTAAAAAAATTCCCCAAAGGACACACTCTTTGTAGTGTATGATCTTAATATCCATAAAAATATCCTCCTCCAACAACATAACCTCCTTTGGAGCTCCAATGCAACAAACTCTTCTTTCGATCTTTGCACCTTGTGCATTGCATGAAACCTCCTTCAAAACCTTAGAATTTCCCATTGGTTTGATGCCACCACTCCCATAGTCTTCATAGGTTTCCTTCAAACCACCCTCACCCACAATAGCACTATGGTGACACTTAAAAGAGTCTAAGGCCAATGGCAAAGGAGACTCGTTGCTTTGATTATGATTGGGGTAGTAACTCAACTAGATGTGAGCTTCACGTGAGTGGTTTGGCATGGTTTTGAATGTGTCTCCTACCGGGAGGGATAAAAAGGGTATCTCCTACATTGGCAGGCAGTATCTGGCCTTTTAAATTTTATAGATATGACTTGCGATCCATGAACTTGTCTAAAAATTTTGGAATCCATTTTACCCTCGTTCTTTGACGAGTTACCATAACCCGACATCTAGCTAGGCTTTACCTTTTGAAGGTTCCCCATAAGTGCCATGTTACGTACAAGGTGATGAAGAAATATTTAGAAGCTGAAAAGGAACAAAACCTTACCTTTATAATGATCCCAATCCTAAGTCAACCCTACTAATCTAAGTAAACCATAAAGGTGTTCGAACTCCTCCATCGCCTTTAGCTGGAATAAATTTCCCCCAACTATATCTATATGAGATTTATTGCAATAACGTCTCATGTGCTTAATGTCTTTCATAGTAAAAAGATAAGTCTAAATTTCAATTGTTTTACTAGTTTGAGTGATTGGGATACAAAGAAAGAATTTGCATTTACATCTGACACATGGTAAACATATTGAACAGCGCCATTTTCAACTTTAATGTCACTAGTACCACACAGAGTGTAATATTGCCTCCATTATAAATTCTTTATATACGTTTCAAGCTATATCTCTCTTATGGATTATTCGTTGTAGGAGCAATGGGGTAAGAAATATTTGGGGATTTTTTTCCCTTCCTTGCAGTGTCCATGTATCTATAAAAAAAAATATAAAGACATCTCAAAAATATGTGCTACTTTTTTCATTTTGATTGGAATGCTTTTGATCTGTTAGATATAGGAGTCCTAATGAATTTTGGTGTATATATTGGTAGAAGTCTTAAATGTACTTGATAGTCTTGTCTATACAATCAATAGAAGTCACAACCATCCACAGTCCAATAGTAGAAATATTTTTTATCATCATGACAATAAAAAAATCTTTGGACCTCAGTGTATCAAACAAATTAAAATTTCTAAACCACACTAGCAAACATACATATATACATATATCAAAAAGCTCAGTGAGCTATCTTGAGTGGTTGAGTGTTTTGTGCTTCATGCAGGAGGTCTAGAGGTTGATCTCCAAATTGCATACCTCACTCAATGTCACTACGAAGCAGTGTTGATTAAGTCGTCGATTTTTCGCGACTTTTTGAAAAAGTCGCGACTTTTTCCCCCTCCCGATTTTTACTCTTTAAAAAGTCGCGATTTTTATGTTTTTGAAAAAGTCGCGACTTTTAGTAAAAGTCGGCGACTTTTTTCCTAAAAGTCGCGGTTCGATCTTAAAAATCGTCGGACGTCTAAACCCGCGGGCATAAGGCCGAGTTTTTAGTTTTTTTTTGTCATTTCTAAATCTTTGCTTGTGGAGAAGGAGAAGGGTTTGTGGTCTTCCCCAATCACTGTGGAGGCAACTTAACAACCATCATCATCACCATCAAGGATTTCTAAGTGGAGCAAGGGTTCAATTTCATTTGCCAACCGATGTTGAATCTTCCATTCATAGGTATGTATCTAAATCCCTCAATGTTAATGTTTATTTTCCATAGATTTTTGCAAGTTTGCTTGCCTCTTTGCTTGCCTCTTTGCTTGCCTACGTTTTGTTTTGTTTTTTTG
>JASDQU010253163.1:0-16166 GCA_032191745.1 Picea mariana
AAGTCTTAAGTCTAGTTCTATTTTAGAACTAAAGTGTAATGTTGAGTTGCAACTAAAGTCTTAATTCTAGTTCTATTTTAGAACTAAAGTGTAATGTTGAGTTGCAACTAAATTCTTAAGTCTAGTTCTATTTTTGAACTAAAGTGTAATGCTGAGTTGTAACTAGTCTCAAGTCTAGTTCTAAGTTCGAACTAAAGCATACCAATCTCAAGTCTAGTTCTATTTTCAAAATAAAGTGTAATGCTGAGTTCTAACCAGTCTCAAGTCTAGTTATAAGTTCGAACTAAAGTATGAAGCTAAGTTATGATTAACTCATGCAAACAGGTTACTATTTCGAGCCTCTCCTCTTCCCCTCTTCAACCTATATAAGCAAAGGTCGAACCCTCTCTTCAATACAATTTTGATATGTAGGTTAAGGGTGAATTAATAGAGGAGCACATCAATGATAAAGAGGCAACATATTAGAGGTGTATTTCAGCAATTTATTTTAAGTCTTTGTCATGTCAGAGTCATCTTGGAAAATGCTTTGAGAGTAGAACATTCATGGTGGATATTTGTAAGAGATATTACATTATTAATGCAATAAAGGAATATCGCTTGTTGGGGTTTTTCTCCCTGTACAGGGTTTCCCGAGGGTATATGTGTTGTTGATGTGCATGCTTACTTATCTACATATTTATTGCTATTTGCTTATGATTTGAAATTGTTGAAGTGTATTAAGCTGGAATCAACGTATTGAAGAAAACAAAAGAATTAATCCGCATAAGCAATCAAGCTCAAAATTTAACATGGTATCAGAGCTTAGGGCGTGTTAAATGTGTTGAAATACAATAGAAGGTACACACATATCCAATCCATCTTGATTAAGTTTCCAGTGTGAGGTCCATGGCATCCTCCATTTCAGTCAAGGCCGAGGATAGGATCGAAGGAGCTGCCAACTTCAATGTGTGGAAGATCTGGATAACAAATATCTTGCAGGAGCATGATCTTGAGCAGTATGTGACCACAGTGGTGTAGGAACCCATGAATAATGCAGGAAGAATGACCTTCAGGAAGATTCAAGCAAAGGCCAAGTGAATCATCTTTGACTCAGTCAAAGATAGTATAATGCCTGCAATGACTTCGTTGATGACTACCAAGGACTGTATGGATACCTTGGTGAATCTGTATGAGAAATAGGCTCCAAGTTAGAAAAGGACACTTAAGCACAAGCTTAAGTATTTGAATATGGAGAAAGGTGAATCAGTGGCAGCTTTCTGTTCCATGATAGCCCAGATCAAAGATCATCCTTTGGTCACATGGGTGACAGTGGATGATGATGATTTAGTGCAGGACATTTTTGACGGTCTTCCTTCTTCATGGGAGACCTTCTTATCTAATGTAAGTGGGAGAGAGATTCAACCCATGTTTGAGAGGTTATGGCATGTGTTGAAACATATCTTAAATTTTTATCCCTAAGGCCTAAATTTTTTCTTTTTCGGGTTTCTGCTTTTCATAAAACACGAGTTTCGTATCAATTCTAAGTACACGATACCTTTTTCTTAAACAATTTTAATTTTTCGGATAATAAAAGGGAAAAAGGATTACAAAAAATTATAAGACTCCCAACGCTTTTTATTTCAAATTATTTAAAACTTGTTAAATTTTAAAACTAACAATTTTTAAATTAAGCTTAAAAGAATTTTTGGGATTTGGGGTTTGCTACAAACAAATTTTTCAATGCAAATCGATTCGCGAAATCCTGATCCCCGATTTCCCAAAATGTTGAAATCTTAATTAAAACATGGATTAATTAATTCTCTTATAAGAAAGGTTAAGGGTTAGGATAATCATGTCACGATTTCGGGATTCACGGTTTAGTGAGATCACATCTCCTATCATCATGTTTCCCGAAATCCTGAATCACGAAACCCCAATCCACAGTTCACGTTAAATCAAACTAATTATGTTTTGGCCTTAATCATGATTAGTTAGTTAATTAAGATGAGTTAAGTCCTGTTTAAAAAGCAAGCCGTCGCGATTTCACGATTTCGGAGATCGGATTTCATTAATAACATACTTCTCGACATCATGATCCCCGAAATCTTGAAAATTTCTAATCTCAATTAATTAATGTGCTAAAAGCATTTTAAATCTTAATTAAAACATTGCAATTTCGTGATTTCGCAATTTCGGAAATCATTTTTCATCGACGATTTCCGAAATCCCGAAAAGCGAAGTTTTCAGCTTTAATCTATGACTAGCACTAATTAACCTTTTTTCAACAAAATGATTAATGGTAATCATTCTTTAAGTGTTCATTCATGTTTTGCTTTCCAATTAAGTAAGTTTCTCATTTTCTTTAAAAACCTGAAGGTGCCTAAATACGGACATTAAATGTGTATCTCAGAAAAATATCTTCCGCAATAAGAGCTTTAAATTCGTGACAACTGTGTAAATCTTGTCATTTTTAAATGTATTCAAAATAAACATTCAAATGTTTGTGTTTTCATTTTAAGCTGAGCTCGTTCATCCATTTTCTGTGACAGGTTTTCAATTAAACGCAGAAGTCATGGCACCCAAAAAGGCACCGAAGAAGAATGAAGATGCACAGGAAGGAGATATTATCTCCGACACCACTCCACACGCTATAGATTCTATTAAACCTTGGACTCAAATCTCTGAATTGCTGGAATACAAGTTTGAGAATGCTCATCTTGATTCTGAAAATCATTTCCAAGACATAGCTGAGTCAGAGATTCATAAGATTGTTGCGCGCCCGAGGCTCATGGCATACACTGATATGATCAGCTGGGCTCTGGATAAGGTCGATATCCCAACAAGGAGCATTTTAAACGACCAAGGAGCTATCATCGACTCATTCAGGCCAGAACACATATAAGTAATTTATAAACTCTCGCAAAATCCTAAACATACTTTTAATGCTGAATTTTTAGCAGAGTTTCAGAGAAAAGAATGTATGGAGGCAGACCAGACATATCCTGATATGATTAGAGAATGGGTGAGGTGTCCAACAAAGTTTAGAGCTGATTCCCATGAGATTTATGCTACAGCATCCTTGAATGAATACATGGTATATGTAGCCATTATGTTATGTAGACTTTTCGGGAGAAAAGATCCCTGTCATTTTCATGCAGATTGGGTGCCCTTTTTAGAAGAAGCTTCAGAAGGAAATGGTTTTAATTGGCATAAGATTTTGTCAGATAACCTAACACAAGAAGTCTTAAACTACAAAGCAACAAAATCAAAGGGACAACCAACAGGCTTTTATATGTCTGCATACATTATGGATGCAATCTGTTATGTGACTCCTTTTCCATTAATGAATTGGATTTGGAACATTTCCTATCCAGAACCCATTCATAAATATCACTCAGCCCTTTGGGAAGAAAATGATAAAGATGCATTTTATGAGGTTTGTCATTTTATTATAATTCCTATGCATAGAATATTTTTTGGATGCGAACCACCTCGCATTTCTGATGCAATCACAGAAAATATTAAAGCAGTTGCTGACTGGTTTATTGAGGAGAATTTCTCCTACATTAGGGTTTATGGCTGTTCCATTCCCTCTCATGCACTCCCTAAATTCCTACTAGACAGATTGGTGTGCAGGGAGGTAGCCCATCAGATAGTAAAGGGCAGTGTTGGATTAGAATTAAAATCAGCTCAGAAGAAGTCATGGCCATCTTTCCCTATTCATATTGGGGAATTTTCTTTATTAAATTTAGGCCATTCTAAAGTAGAGGCTGAGTCATTAGAAGAAGTGAAATTAGTAGATATTGAGCACAGAAAATATGACCCCTACCAAGTAATAAGTAGGCATTTCATACATTGTAATATAAAGGCGTATGAACATGAAGCATCTATTTATGATGATGTATCTAAGGATGTTAAATCCTATGAAGAAGTACTGAATAGAGTACAGGCCATGCCACCTAACTCACAGACTGGATTCATGTCTTTTCAAAGCCATAGGCGAAGTTGCCTGCCCAAGAGTTTGTAGGGTGAAATTTCAACCCCAGCACTAGAACGGGAAGGGCCCCCTCCAGGGTTTGAAACTAATACACAGGATAAAGAAAATACCAAAGGAAAGTTGAAGAATACTGAGATACCTTCCCAAGACACAGAGGGTTCTCAAACGAAAGAATCAGAGACAGAAAGGGGAAAAGAGCTGGAAACAATTCCAGAAATCATTAAGGATGTTCCAGAAAAGATAGGAGGAACAACATAAACAGATCTTGGTAGTCCTATCACCTCCTTAACTCCATTGCAGTCAACTTATGGAACCCCCCATGAAGGAGCCTTATATGTTAGTGATCTAGAGCCAATTTCAAGAGATGAAATCCCTCCATCAGATTACTTTTTCAGTAAAAAGAGAAGAGCAGTCTTGAAACAAGAAATTCATCCAAGAGGAGAGGGGACGATTAAGAAACATAGGGTCATTATAGATGGAAAGAAGCTTAAAGATGGAGAATTTGCTATGGATTTAGCAGGTACAATGGGTGTTATAGCATCAAAAAATATATATTCTTTTGGCAGTTTAACAAGCATGCTCAGAAAAAAGACCAAACAATAATTCAATTACAAGACAAATTAAAATAAACTAAGAGAAATATCAGTTGGGGAATACAAAAGGGCCTAGAACAAGATAGACTAAAAGATATGTAAGAAATTCATAAAATGAATAAAGACTTAGAGGAGGCAAAACAGATAATACAGGTCACACAGGCACAGGTCCAAAAGCTGGGAGAAGAAAATAAACATTTACAAGATAAAATTATTTCTATTACTAATCAAGTAGTAGAACTTGAAAATTTCAGAACACAAGCATTGGGGATATATTTGAAAATAGAAGAAGAAGAACATAAAGTGTTTTTGAATCTGGAAGTAGTCCAGAATGATTTTCAAGAAACAAATAAATCTTTGAAGAATGTTTTCCAGAAGGAAAGGGAGGCAAAAGCAGCTAGAACGACTTTCCAAAAGGCAGTAGCCTTCTCAACAAAGGAAGAAGTTTGAAGGATTTAGAAATTATCCATTTCTGAACAGGTTAAAGGGGACATAATACTTAAAGTGTGGAAAGAAAACCTGGCCGAATATAAAAGAATAACCAGAGAGGTCAATGATGACTGCCAGGGAATTTATGATCTCTTAGAAAGAGCTTCATTGAATATCGGAACAGATGATTGTTCCGGATTATTAGGTGAGATTAATATTGCCAAGCACCAGCTAAGGTTCAAAGGAGAGCTGGAGGAAATAAAGATAGAAATTTCAAAAATTAAATTAATCAATATCACATAAATCAACAAATGGATGGTGACACTGAACCTAAAGTTGCAAACTATTAAGTTCACAGAGAAGATGATAGAAAATCGTTTACCTGAATTACAGAAAAGATTTTTCTTGTTTGAAGCAAATGAGATACCAGATGCTCCCAGAACTTTTGTGAAATTTTTAGGAAAGTGTGTTCAGTGTATTGAAGCGGAGAAAGGAAGTTCATCAACGCAAGCGTAAAAACATCTTTTTAACTATTTTTTATCATTAGAAATTAGAAAGAAAATGTAAACGGTTGACATTATTTTTATATGTAACCGTAATAGTAGGAAGTTGGTTAGTCACCAACGAGAAAATTTTGATGAAGATGTATAAATGTATTTTCTAAAGACTGAGAAGGGGATTTTGATTTTTTGGAGAGAGCTGATTGTATTAACAGTTTTCCAATCCATCGTAATATAGATTACAAACGAGATTCTGAATCCTGCAAATTTGTAGCTATGTGTTCTTCAATCCTATTTACTATAATTTATTGTATTTTTCATTCAATGTTTTTCTAATGAATAATCAATTTGAAGTTATCTACATCTTTGATTTCTAGTTTAGATTGGTTTGGATATCAAATTATTTACAGTTTTTCCTCTGAAATTGCTATCAGTGATTTTAAGACCTGTTAATCATTTGAACCTTAATACTTAACTTTTCATTAGAAACCTCGTTTTCTTTCATTATTATCTGTCGAAATATGAGATTCTTTCTTGACTAAAGCCTCATATTTTTCTGTAGTATTTATTTGTTATTTTATGATCCTCAAATTGTTACAAATCCAGGAAATGACCTCGAATGTATTTATGTTAGTGTTTTGAATTTCAAAATTGCTTTTCCTATTCTCATCTCTGGAAAGTTTGAAGTAACATTTGATTAAAGTTCTTTCACGATTAAATAAAATTTTATCCTCCATGACTATTCCAAGTAGCAGACAACCCAACATTGAACTGGGCCTTCAAGATCAAACCAGTTTTGCCTTGAACCTATTTAATACCATCTTACAAACAACAACTAACTAGGTTGAATTAAAATGTTCATGGGCTACTATTGAGAGAGATATTAGCATCCAAGAACAACGGGAAGCTAGACAGAGACAGTTGAGAAACTGATTCTACTTCACCCTTTCCTTTTAATTCTTATCCTCAAGATTATTCTTTTTAACATTTACAAATTCCTTGACGATATACTTTACAGCCTTAAAGTATAAACTCAGTAACAACATCTTTTTGGCCCCGTTGCTGGGGATCAAAGAAACGAATCTTTTCCCTGGGAAGAATGACATTGACATTTTTTGTTTTTGATAGTGAACAAGGACAGAAAGCCTTCTAAGTCTTAATATTTTTCACTTGGCGACTCCATGATAACTAAACTGGCTATTAGCCAAAAGAATACCAGAAAAAAACCAGACAGGAAGCAGACCTCGCCAGTCTTCGATCCGGAAAAGATTTTAAAATCATGAAAATCACTTAAACAAGTCTTTTTACCCACATATACTATATGCCATCCTGATTTGACGCAGTTAAACATTTTGAAAACTCTTGAAAGATATCTTTCATTTCCCCTCTCATATGATACGTTCTCATTTCTTGAAGTTTCCTCCCCAGATTTCCGAGAATCTTCTCCTCACACATTCCGAGCTTCAGCCTCACATCTAACCATGGCTGCACAAGGAGGTGTTGGAGCTGGAGGTGGTGCCCCTGGAGGTGGTCAAGTATCGCTTCCTGGAATCTTCACTAAAGTAGTTGCTAGATATGCTACCCTTGTTCTTCCCATTCCTCTTCATGATCTCCCTGAGAATTATATGAAAAGTCTTCCGAAATTTATAGGGGAAGGGGATTTGACTACCCAAGAACATATAAAATTTTTTGATCAATTTTCTAACATCCTTGGAATAGAACACAAAGATGTCTATTCTAGACTCCTCGTTCAAACTTTCGAAGGACAGGTGAGGACCTGGTTTCGATCCTTAGCAGCTGGATCTTTAAGATCTTATGAAGAACTTGAAAGCGCATTTATTAGACAATGGGGAGAGAGGAAGGACCACCTCTACTACTTGACTGAATTTGGATCCCTTAGAAAGAAAAACTCTGAATCAGTTCTAGAATTCACGCAAAGGTTCAATAAGTTGTATAATAAAATCCTAGTTGAGGTTAAACCTTCATAACCCACAGCAAAAGTGACTTTTGCTGGCACTTTTGATCATGACTTCGCCTTATTATTGAGAGAAAGGAGATCAACAGATCTCACGAAAATGTAGGATGATGTGCTTGAGATTGAATCAAGCATGATGGCATCAGGGAAATTAAAAGAAAAAACTGAAACTGGAAACAAAGAAAATAGGAAATTCAAAGAACAAGGTGGACCTTCAGGATCGGGGAAATCCTTGGGAGATAGAATAGACGAGATGACTAGGTTTATTAGAGAACTCTCAAACAAGATCTCAAAAATGGAACTAGAGAAATCGAAAAGAGATAATTTCCCCAGAAAAGATTTTAGAACAAATCTCGATCCTCAGGGATCACAGAAGATAATTAAAAATGAAGATCAAAAAATTCCAACACCCTTCAAAAGTGAAAACTTTATTGGAGAGGAAGATTTAGGAGATTTTGAAGAAATCGATGAAGATATTAATAATCTTGGCAACGATAATAAATCACCTTATTTATTGAGATAGGATTACGAAGCATCTTTAAATAAAGAAATTACATCAGAAGACCATGTTAGCAATAATATGTTTGAAGATTTCACATATCAAGATATCACAAGAGATATCATAGCTGAACTACAGGGAAAATATAATTTAAGACTGAGGAA
The DNA here is from genome assembly GCA_032191745.1 of Picea mariana. Classification (NCBI taxonomy): domain Eukaryota; kingdom Viridiplantae; phylum Streptophyta; class Pinopsida; order Pinales; family Pinaceae; genus Picea; species Picea mariana. The sequence continues at coordinate 8,137 of JASDQU010253163.1, forward strand.
CAAAAGTCTCCCAATTGTTCCAACAAAAAAGATTTTTCCAAGAAGAGAAACTGATGAGGCAACTCCAAAAGTTGTTGATAAACAACCTGCGAAAAAAAACACAGCTGATACACAACCTGTCCAGTCAGAATTAGTAGAAACACTCCATGTGAAGACACAATCTATTATAAATGAAAACAAGTCCACATCACAATGAAAAGATGAAAAGAAAGGAATGGAAGCCCCGAACATCGAAAATGACAAGGCCCTAGGAAATTTTAATTTGGAAAACGAAATAAATAAAATCAAAATTCCTATTCCCCTTGTTGAATTAGCTAAAAATCCCATATGCAGAAAACAAATTGCCAAGATGATTAACTTTTCCGAAGACAAAAGCCAAGCCGACGTCATCAAATTAGAAGATGATAAACCAAACATAGTCTTTGGTCCACACTTCGAAGGTGTGAGAGACACTGTGGCTCCCTTTTATATTACGTTAACCCTGTTTGACCACCTTTTACATAACTGTATGTTGGATTTCGGAGCTTCCCACAATGTGATGCCAAAGGCAATTATGGAAAAACTTGGTCTTGAAATCACAAGGCCCTATGGTGACTTATATTCTTTCAATTCAAGGAAAGTCAAATGCATAGGTATGATTAAAGACCTAGTGGTAGGTTTGGCTCAAATACATGCTAAAAGTATTCTTATGGATGTAGTGGTCGCTGACATTCCTCCAAAGTATGGTATGCTATTATCTAGATCATGGGGTGCCAAGCTTGGAGGATCTCTCCAACTGAATATGACATACACTACAATTCCAGTTTTCGGAGGACAATACACTCGTCTTTATAGAGAGACTAGGTTGGCATTTACTGTAGGTGATCCACATAACCCGAAAAATCATCCAGTTTATATTTTCGACCAAGACTTAGGAAATTGTATATTATCTATTGATGACAATTTTGAAGTAGATGTAGACAATAATTGTATAGAAGAAAAAATTGAAAAAAAAGAAATAGAGAAAAATGTATATAGCACTGGTGTATGAAAAATGTATTTTGATGGTGCCTCGTCTTTCCTTGGAGCTGGAGCAGGAGCACTTCTTGTGGATCCCGATGATCAATTTGTAATTCCTTTTTCATATAGGCTTCAGTGGAATGTGGATTGTACAAACAATGTATGCGAGTATGAAGCTTTAGTGCTAGGGTTAGAAGCTGCTAGGAGGATGAAAATTAAGAAACTCAAAGTCTTTGGTGACGACGAGTTAATTATAAAATAGGTGAATCGACAGTACCAGGCCAAGCATCCTAGATTACGGTCCTATAGGAATTGTGTCTGGGATTTAATCAAGAACTTCTTCTCATATGTGAATTTTCATTTCGTCCCAAGATCTGAAAATCAACAGGCTGATGCTTTAGCCAAAGCTGCATCAACTTTCACACCCCCAACTGCTTTTAAATTAAAATATCACATACAAATGAGACATCGCCCTTCGATACCAAATAACATACAACATTGGTAGGTTTTTGAGGACGATGAGCAGCTTCGAAAGTTTTTAGAATCATTAGATGAATTTGCAGAAACACATACCAATCAAGAAAATCAAAATGATCCCATTTGGATCATGCAAGAGAGGGAGGATTCTAAAGAGTTTCACGATAAAATTGGAAATCACTGAATGCTCATTCTCAAGAACAACTAGATTCCCAAGGGTCTAATCCCTTTGTAAAGACTATTTAATCAAGATGATATCCCTTCAAAAACCACCCTACAACCCCAACCACAGGAGGTTGAAGATTGTAATATAGGAACTAAAGAAAATCCCCGAATCGTTAAACTATCCAAAGATCTATCGACAAAAAATAAAAATAAATACACGAAGTTGTTAAGAAAATACAAAGACGTTTTCACATGGTCATATGAAGAACTGAAAACATATGACACTTCTGTGATTGAACATAAGATACCCCTCAAACCTGGTGTCAAACCTTTTAAACAAAATCTCCAACAAATTAACCCCATTTTATTACCTGTTATTGAACGAGAAGTCAAAAAACTCCATGATGCTAAGATAATTGTACCATTGAGATATTCTGATTGGGTAGCTAATCTGGTCTTGGTTAGAAAGAAAAATGGGGAAATTAGACTGTGTGTCGATTTCAGAAATCTTAATAAATCTTCTCTCAAAGATAATTATCCTCTACCTAAAATGGACCATGTTCTTGAAAAAGTAGTGGGAGCTAATAGGATGTCAATGATTGATGGATTTTTAGGTTACAATCAAATTGCCATCAATGATCTTGATAAAGAAAAAACCGCATTTACTACTCCTTGGGGCACATTTATGTACGATAAAATTTTGTTTGGATTGATGAATGCAGGTGCTACTTTTCAACGCGGAATGGATATTGCTTTCATTGGCGAACGAGACAAATTTGTAGTCATCTATTTAGATGATCTTACTGTTTTTTTTTAAATCAGATGAAGACCATCTAATTCATCTCAAATAGACATTTGAAAAATGTTGCAGGTTTGGTCTATCCTTAAATCCTAAGAAGTCTCATTTCGCTATGCAAGAAGGCAAACTGATGGGTCACATCGTATCTCGAGATGGAATTAAAATTGAACCTAAAAGAGTAGAAGCTATAGATACAATAGCTATTCCTAGGAATGTGAAAGAAATTCAATCATTTTTAGGAAAAATAATTTTTTTGAGAAGATTTATTCCTAACTTCGCTGAAATTGTGAAATTGATTACAGATATGCTCAGAAAAAATAGTGAAGTAAAATGGACAGCAGAAGCTAAAGCATCCTTTTCCCATATCAAGAAGGTTATAAGTGAGGTGCCGGTACTAGCGAGCCCTGATTATCTCAAAGATTTTCTTATTTTTTTATTTGCCTCTAAACACACACTCGCTGCTGTACTCCTTCAGAAGAACAAAGAAGGTTTTGAGAAACCGATAGCCTTCTTTAGCAAAAGTCTCCAAGATGCTGAACTCAAATATAATATAATGGAAAAGCAAACATATGCTATGGTAAAAGCATTAAAATCTTTCAGAACTTATGTTTTACATTCTAAGGTGATTGCATATGTACCCACTAGTTCTGTAAAAGATATTTTGGTTCAAACAGATAGTGATGGCAAAAGAGGAAGATGGCTTGTCAAAATTCAAGAGTTCGACTTGGAGGTTAAACCGACAAAATTGGTAAAGGGGCAAGGCTTAGCTAAAATTTTAGCGGAATCCAATTTCAGAGCTCTTGGGATAAACAACTCTCAGGAGGAGGAAGAATGGGTAGACGTGAATGAACTTGAGCACCAAATAGTTGAAAATAGAATCTAGGAGAAATTCGCATCATCAAATTGGTACAAGGACATAGTAACATACTTACTGACATTGAAATGTCCAATTGAGTTGTCTCCATCCAAAGATAGAATGCTAAAGCTGCATGCAATCAAATACTGTATTTACCAAAAACAATTATATTGGAAAGACCCGCTTGGCTTCCTCTTGGTCTGTCTGGTCGAGTTGGAAACATAAGAAGTTATAGGTCAATTGCACAAAGGAGTATGTGGAGGAAACCACACATGGATGGCTACGACATATAAAATACTAAGGGCTGGTTATTACTGGCCCAAAATTTTCCCAGATGTCAATGCCAAGGTACGAGCTTGCAGCCCTTGCCAATTTTTTGCAGAAAAACATAAACTACTAGCGATGCCATTGTTCCCAGTCAAGACAAAAGCTTCTTTTCAGCAACGGGGACTAGATTTCATAGGTGAAATTAATCCTCATTCTAGTGCTCAACACAGATGGATCCTGACCGCTACAGACTATTTCACCAAATGGGTGGAAGCTATCCCAACAAGAAAGGCTACTGATTCGGTGGTTATAGAATTCTTAGAAGAAAATATTTTGTCTAGGTTCGACTATCCCAAAAAGATAGTCACAGACAATGCGCAGGCTTTTAATTCCATGGCAATGGTCAACTTTTGCCAGAAATATAATATTTTGCTGGGTCATTCCACAGCATACTATCCTTAGGGAAATGGTGTGGCAGAATCTTCAAACAAGAGCTTAATCAGTGCAATCAAGAAAGTGTTAAATGAAAATAAAAAGTCTTGGCATTTTCATTTAAAATACGCTCTGTGGGCAAATCAGATAGGCACAAAAAAGTCTATCGGTACTTCTCCCTTTCAAATGGTATATGGAACGGATGTAGTGTTGCCTATAAACCTAGCACTTCCTGTAATGAAACTATGGCAAGATGAGAAGGAAGAACCGAATCCTCTCACAAGAAGGATAAACCAGCTGATTGAAGTTCAGCAGCACAGGGCGGTAGTGGATGAAAAGTTGCAGAAGTACCAGGATGACATGAAGGTATTATTTGATCGTAAAGCCAAGGACATGAATTTTCTTCCCGGGGATCTGGTTTTGAGATGGGATGCTCGAAAAGAGGATTCGGGAAAAAATGGTAAATTCGATCACATTTGGTACGGACCATTTAAGGTAGCATCTCCTAAAGGAAAATTTTCATTTCTGCTTGAAAATTTGGATGGTAAAATCCCAAATGCCCCTGTCAACGGGCGTTTTTTAAAACATTATATGGAATAATTAATTTCCAGAAATTTTCATTGTATATATCGTTTTGTTTTTAATTTTCATAATTTTCTTTAGAAAGTCTATTCTCATTTTGTAAATAAATAAAAATAAAATAAAATTAGTTAAGTTTTTATACCAAAAACAAAAAAAACTGATATTTTTAATATTGTTTTGTTTACAGGATTCAAACAGACAACTTGAACTCAGAGGATTAATTTGCCAAAAAATGGGTGATAGATAGTACTTTCTTTTATTTAAAAAAATAAAAATGATAATGGTAAGGCAAAGTTATGAGTTATAGCAAAGTCCATTTTCTTAATAAATAAAAAAATATATAATAAAAAAAAAATGTGTTGCTTATCTCGTAAGCTGATAGGTAAATAAAAAGTGTTTTTCAATACTTAAACCTTAAGGGTTTCACTTAGAACAAGTTTAAAGGCATTCGAAGTAAAAATCTTTAAGAGAAGAGTCCAAAGGGTTATTTTTGAATTTACAACCTATGTTTTCTRACTTAMAGATTGTTGGACATCTCCTTTTATACCCTCAGTTCTRTCTTTCRCTTTTTYGGGTTTTCCCATMGAAGTAGGAGAGATTATGTMTTAACTTTTGAAATCGAAAAATARTTAAAAATYAGTAAGACCAGTCCTCATAGTTYTTATTCTCTGACTAAAAGTGGTTATGTTTAGGTTGATTCTGACTCTCTTAGGTTTCTTAACAGTTTGTCTGAGGATTTAAGCTTGCTCAAAAGAAAACCCCTGAAAATAATMTTTYCCTTTTTTCTCTACAGACTAAGGTGTTTTGAAAGTTGAGAAAAGATTGGTCTAGAGTAATCAAAACAGGTTGACAAACCTCTATTGTAAATTTTTACACAGATAATCACCCCTGATATTTTAAGTATCATTGATTGCCCCCGCTTCGTATTTATAAGCTAAATATAAGACAGATGGTGAAAGGAAATTCATATTTGATTGCCCCCATCTAGTCCCAAAGACGATGAAAGGAAATTCATTTAAGTGATTTCCCTTGTCTAATATAAAATAAGCAAATAACTTCACCGAGGTACTGAATAGGCCCGCTTGCAGTGAAGCAATATCTGAATATAAATATATAATTAGCACTTGAAGTGGTGAAAGGAAATTCAGTAAAAAAGGGACAGATAACTTCACCGGGGTACTCAAGAGGCCCGCTGGCAGTGAAGCAATATATGAGGTATCTGTAAGGTTGTCATACTTATCTACCACTTTATTCTAGTTACCAGTTTTTCGAAACCGGATTTTCATCTCAAGTCTAGATAGAGCTCCCCAATTAAAATTATAAATTTTATTTCGATTGATGCAAGTCGAAAGTTACAAATCTGTTGAGTTTCCTAAGATTGTTTTAATCATCTTAATACCAACTTAATTTCAGACGAGAAGGAGAATATTATGAAGAAGACTACAACTGAGTTTAAAGCAAATAAGAAATTCTGAAAAGATTTTCAGAAGTTGAAACAAAATCTCTTTTTCCTCTTTTTCCTCCCCTTTAGCTATTTCAGCAGTGATAAACCCTTGACACCATTTACCTAATGAAGGTACTAAGTCTACATGTTATCCTCATCCCACAAGGAGACGAGGTCCCCAGTTGGAGCCTATGTTGAAACATATTTTAAATTTTTATCCCTAAGGCCTAAATATTTTCTTTTTCAGGTTTCGACTTTTCATAAAACACGAGTTTCGTATCAATTGTAAGTACACGATACCTTTTTCTTAAAAAAATTTAATTTTTCGGATAATAAAAGGGAAAAAGGCTTACAAAAAATTATAAGACTCCCAACGCTTTTTATTTGAAATTATTTAAAACGTGTTAAATTTTAAAACTAATGATTTTTAAATTAAGCTTAAAAGAATTTTCGGGATTCGGGGTTTTCTACAAACAAATTTTTCGATGCAAATCGAATCGCGAAATCCAGATCCCTGATTTCCCGAAACGTTGAAATCTTAATTAAAACACGGATTAATTAATTCTCTTATAAGAAAGGTTAAGGGTTAGGATAATCATGTCGCGATTTCGGGATTCGCGGTTCAGTGAGATCACATCTCTTGTCATCATGTTTCCCGAAATCCTGAATCACGAAACCCCGATACACAGTTCGCGTTAAATCAAACTAATTCTGTTTTGGCCTTAATCGTGATTAGTTAGTTAATTAAGATGAGTTAAGTCCTATTTAAAAAGAAAGTCGTCGCGATTTCGCGATTTCAGAGATTGGATTTCATTGATAACATACTTCTCGACATCATGATCCTCGAAATCCCGAAAATTTCTAAGCTCAATTAATTAATGTGCTAAAAGCATTTTAAATCTTAATTAAAACATCGCGATTTCGCGATTTCGCAATTTCAGAAATCGTTTTTCATCGATGAAATACCTCTCGACATCAGGATTTTCGAAATCTCGAAAAGCGAAGTTTTCAGCTTTAATCTATGATTAGCACTAATTAACCTTTTTTCAAAAACATGATTAATGGTAATCATTCTTTAAGTGTTCATTCATGTTTCATTTTCCGATTAAGTAAGTTTCTTGTTTTCTTCAAAAACCCAAAGGCATCTAAATATAGACATTAAATGCGTATCTCGAAAAAATATCTTTCGCATTAAGAGCTTTAAATTCGTGACAACTGTGTAAATCTTGTCATTTTTAAATGTATTCAAAATAAACATTCAAATGTCTGTGTTTCCATTTTAAGTTGAGTTCGTTCATCCATTTTCTGTGACAGGTTTTCAATTAAACGCAGAAGTCATGGCACCCAAAAAGGCACCGAAGAAGAATGAAGACACACAGGAAGGAGATATTATCTTTGACACCACTCCACACACTATAGATTCTATTAAATCTTGAACTCAAATCTCCGAATTGCTGGAATATGAGTTTGACAATGCTCATCCTGATTCTGGAAATCATTTCCGGGACATAGCTGAGTCAGAGCTTCATAAGATTGTTGTGTGCCTGAGGCTCCTGGCATACACTGATATGATCATTTGGGATCTGGATAAGGTCGATATCCCAACAAGAAGCATTTCAAACGACCAAGGAGCTATTGTCATCTCATTCAGGCTAGAACACATACAAGTAATGTATAAACTCTTGCCAAATCCTAAACATACTTTTAATGTTGAATTTTTAGCAGAGTTTCATAGAAAAGAATGTATTGAGGCAGACCAGACATATCCTGATATGATTAGAGAATGGGCGAGGTGTCCAGCAAAGTTTAGAGCTAATTCCCACGGGATTTATGCTACAACATCCTTGAATGAATACATGGTATATGTAGCTATTATGCTATGTAGACTTTTCGGGAGAAAAGATCCCTGTCATTTTCATGCAAATTGGGTGCCATTTTTAGAAGAAGCTTCAGAAGGAAATGGCTTTAACTGGCATAATATTTTTTCAGATAACCTGACACAAGAAGTC
>JASDQU010253165.1:3210-16789 GCA_032191745.1 Picea mariana
TATGACGTCCCCACATAATATTTGAGATTGTCCACATTTGCATCAACTTTCATCATGTTGCACCTCTCATTATCATCATTCGTCATTCCCTTCTATAGAATCATTGTCAGAACTATCTTGAAATTTGACATGGAACTTCCAATACAACCATCACAAATTTATTCCATGAAACTCACATAATACTTAAGGATCTCATAACACCCATCACGAGACTTAAGGATGTTTTATGTCCCCACATAATACTTAAGGAGGGTTTGACTATTGAATTACCAAGTTGAGTTGATGTCGCATAAGCTTCAATTCAACCACCAAAAATGTCATGCACCGACCCCGCATAGTGAGTAGTGAATGGGGCCAACGTTGAAATTTCTTCAATATATGCTTGTATGCATCGATATTTGACATGGTTAGGCTAGACACATGCCTTGATGATATGGGAGGGTTTCAAGACTCACGGACATATGATGTCCCCACATAATCTTTGAGATTGTTCATATTTGCATCAACGTTCATCATGATGCACCTCCCATTGTCATCATTTGTCATTCCCTTCTATAGAATCGTTGTCGAAACTATGAAATTTGACATGGAACTTCCATTCTATATAATTGTCACGGGAACTATCTTGAAATTTGACATGGAACAGACTATCCATGTCAAATTTTGATGCATGTCAAATGTGAACAGAGTATCCATGTCAAATTTCGGTGCATGTAAAATGTGAACAGAGTATCCATGCCAAATTTGGTTGCATACAAAAAAAATTTGAAAACATTTCAATGTTGGCCCCATCATAGGTCACTGTTGCCCATCGTGTACTCTATCCCTAGTAAAATGTCTTTTAATAGTTGTTTCCTTTAAAATTCAACTGATCAAAAAATCAAAATGAAACGAGGATGATATGATATGGTATAGAGAGTGGGTTTTTGAGTGATCTTTGAGTATAAATATGAATGAATGAACTTCTCTTGGTTTTAAGAATAATTTATTCTCTACTAAACAAGGCCAACCACATGAAGGTGGAAGCTCATATGGCCCCTCCCCCCCCTCACATCGCTCTCAATTCCCCAATACCCAATCTATAAAATAGAAAAGAAACAAAAGAAACATAGTAATCATGCATAGAAACTACCAAAACAAAAATGAAATAAAACTTGAAAACATGTAATTAACCCACATAAAAAATTATTTAAAGAGAATAATTCATACAAATTAAAATATCTAGTTGCGTACCTCATCGACCAACACAACATTTGTATCATCCTTCTTCCATATCTTCTTCTTGATCATTCAACTCGACATATGTATCATCATCCAGTTTATAAATAATGTTGAAAGGATCGATGATATCATCATCATCATCAATGTCATTTTCAAACATATATTCATTGATATCATCATCAAGAATTGGTGCATTGTCTCCTACGCCTGGTTCATCTTCTCTGTATTCTTCATCTATCGACCCATATTCTTCCTACTCTAAGTCTACATCATCTTCTTCTTCAATATCATCTTTTTCATATAGAGTATACTTTACTGGCCTTCCTCTTGGATCATATCTAACAAAAAATGAACAATCCCTCTTACCTGGAACCTTTGAGTAAAATAATTGTTCACATTGACTTGGAAAAACATAGAGGTCATTTGGTTTTTCAAAAACTATTGTTTTAATCATCGGAAATCTGTTGGAATGTTGAATAACGATTATTTCCTCATCATGTTCATGCATTTGTAACCTATACAATTTGACATTGAACAAAACTAATTTGAAGGAATTAAAGTCACCCTCAAATATATCATTCAAAAACCCATAGTATCTATTTTTAGATTCTCGAGGATGTTTGTAACTCCTAGAGGAAACATTAGTGACCTGGAATACTGTAGTTATCCCACTATTAGAAGTTTTTATGGTTTCATCCAACTGTTTGATGAAAAATTTACGACCATTGCACCACATAGCCTTGTGGTGTTTCAATTGCAATATGCCAGACATGTAAAATATGCATTGTCAATTAATAATAAACAAATTTATATAACTTGGAAAGTATAATATGAAAAAAACACACCTACAATCACATTAATATAATATAAAATAACTAAATAAAATGGGTGAATTTTCTTGCCTTTCCATCTTTCAAACAATATGATAAATTTATTTCCCTCTATGTAACATCAGAATATCCATTACGATGAGCTTCTCTAACCAATTTAGACAGTTCTTTCCATGATAACCTACCTCCATGACGTTCTTTACATCTATCAATCCATACCTTCATCCAATCAATATTGTTTGCAATGTATAAATGTAGTGCATCCCAATCTTGAGAAACTAACCAATCAAAATATCACAATTCACCAATATTAAATATTAGTTATAACCATGGTAAATATTAATAAATGATGAAAGAATAAATATTAAATGAGTATGACCATATACAAACAAAAAATAAAAAAATTATATTTATTAAAAATATCCACATTTTAATTACCTCTCACTTTATTCATTATACATTTCCCCAATAATTGCTCCCTTTCAAATGTTTTGATGGAGTTCACATCCCAAATGCAATCCATTGCCTGCATATCTTGCGCTGCTAATTTAGGAAGATAATGACTAATATACACCATGGATTCATATACCATATATCCCTCCACCATAGAACCCTTGGGATGTGCTCTTTGTCTAACCAAAGCCTTCAATGATTTCAAGTGCCTCTCCACCGTCCACATTGACATTGTGTGTACAGGTCCACACATTTCAATTTCCTCAACTTGGTGTATGAGGTAGTTTTCTTGTGCATTGAAAAATGTTGGAGGTAGATACTTCTGCATTTCACACATTAGCCGAGGAATTTCTCTCTTCCAACACTTTATATCATCTTCATGTATTTCTTTCGATGAAAACCATATACAGATCATGACACAAGAAAATAACATGTTTCAACAAAAAATATAAATATATATTACATTACAAGTAAAACACATATCATTAAGTACAACAAAAAATTGATTTTTTTTTTTGCATATATATGTTGGAGTTACTTCACACACATCTAGGATTTATTTTTCCTAAGGTTTCTCCTTGTTTATTAGTCACAATTAGTCATTATCTGGTCTACTATATTTAGGGGAGAATATTCCACTTGGAGAATATTCTCTTTCAGTTGACACTTCAGTTTGACTAGTTGAGTTGAGTTTAGATGTTGCATTGGTTTTGTCACCATGCAACATTGATATCATCACCATGATAATGCACACTTGATTTGGTATCTTCACTAGACTGATGCATTACCCTTGATTTCTTGATTTAACTCCTTACTACTCTCTGTTCAGTCAGTTAACTGAAGACTAGTTGACTAGTTAACTCAGACTAGGTGCCAATTCACTCCCGTAACTAGATGAGAGACTAGACTAGGTGGAATTTCACTCTCGTAATTTTTGGTGTGTGTCCAGATCACTCTAGAAAACCAATATGGCTCGTTATTTACTCATGTATCCTATATCTATTGTAAATTATTCACTCTTTGAGTGTGGAATACGATTAATGAGAATTCTTCCATTATTTCTCTCTTGCTTCTTCTTTCTCAATTTCTCTCTGCAAATGTGTGTGCTATTTTATAGCTAGATATATTTTGTGCAGGTTCAATGCATTTACATGGTATCAGAGCCAATGGATTTCTAAACAAGAGCTACATCCAAAAAAAAATTGCAGGTACAAAAGATTGAAGAACATAGAAAAGAAGGAACTTTTGTTTTACTCTATGATAATACTTCTCACGCCTCATAACTATTTGGAGTGGAAGCCAAAGATTATAATTCTTCTTAGAAGTAGAGGCTTATACCAAATAACCATGGAAATGGAAGTAGAGCCTAATTCCTCCAATGAGAAAAATGATTTTCTTAATAGAAAAGATATGGCCATAGGATGTATCCTCTATTTTATTTCTCCTGAAATTCTCCATCAAGTATATGATGACTCAAAAGAATAAACTCTAAATGAATTAAGGAAAATATTGGAGGTTCTATTTGGGAATAAAGAAGATTGTGAAGATTTCATGCAGGAGGTTGAACAAATAGAGCCAGAAGAGAAAGCCTTAGAAGATCAAGTCTCTTATTCTGAAGAGTCTTCTACAAACGTATTTGCAGAAATTTGTATTCCATTAATTGAAGATGAAGTCTACTGCATTTTAGATTTTTTTTTTCTGAAATTCATGTGGAATATATATGGCATGCATCTCAGGAGTCACATGCAGACACTTTTCCATGCACAATGCATGCATCTCGGGAGACAAAAAGGGAGCTGCACACATCAGACTCAATTATGATAGTTTCTAATCACAATTTGCAGAAACATATTGGATATTTGAATTCCTCTCGGGAAAATATCCAATTTCAAAAAATAAATCGTCTGAAACGGATTCTGAAAAGTGAAGTTATGATCTTTTTAAAATCAACAAAATTTCAGCATTTTTTCGGAAACAGCCGCACGGTTTTCAAAATTTCATCCAAAATTTATTTGGATATTATTCATTACAAAAATATAAAGTGGATATGTGTCGACATCACAATGAGGCATATACTTCATCAAATCCATGTAGACATCTACATCTTCAATAAAATCTTCAACGAGCACAAACTTGCATAGTTGCGAGGTCTTCTTGGAGTGAAGGACAAGGTTGCTTAGCAACTGTTTTTGTTCCTTCTCATTTTTTTTACATGCATTGTAATTTGAGGGGGGGTTTTCCCATGAGGTTTTACCTTTTTCCTCATTTATTTCATTATATATTTTGTATTTGGGTACCTAACATGGCCTTGCTGCCATGACCCATTGCTTATTTTCACCATAGTGATGTTCAGGGGGGGTGTTGGAGTTACTTCACACACACCTAGGATTTATTTTTCATAAGGTTTTTCCTTGTTTATTAGTCATAATTATTCATTATCCAATATCCTATATTTAGGGGAGAATATTCTCTTTCAGATGACACTTCAGTTTGACTAGTTGAGTGGAGTTTAGATGTTGCATTGGTTTTATCACCATGCAACATTGAGATCATCACCATGATAATGCGCACTTGCCTTGGGATCTTCACCAGAATGACGCATTACCCTTGATTTCTTGATTTAACTCCTTACTACTCTATTTTCAGTCAGTTAACTGAAGACTAGTTGACTAGTTAACTCAGACTAGGTGGCAGTTCACTCCCGTAACTGTTTGAGAGATTAGACTAGGTGGCAATTCACTCTCGTAACTATTGGTGTGTGTCCAGATCACTCTAGACCACCACTATGGCTCATTATTTACTCATGTATCCTATATATATTGTAAATTATTCACTCTTTGAGTGTGGAATACGGTTAATGAGAATTCTTCCATTATTTCTCTCTTGCTTCTTCTTTCTCAAATTCTCTCTGCAAATGTGTGTGGTATTTTCTAGTTAGATCTATTCTGTGCAGGTTCAACACATTTACAATATATTGCAGCTATTTACCTCATAAAAAAATAAAAATATMAAAAAATGTATACGATCAATAAATAAATATGAATACTAARATTATTAATTACCTTAATGAAGGTATGCCAATCATGTGTTTTTACCCCACCAAATGCACCTTTCTTTGTTAAGATATTCTTTATGTTTGAACAAAAACCCGTGGGAAATTTAATTTTTTGAATGACCTCTTTTACACCATTGCTTTGCTTCTCTGTTAATAACCATGGAAGGTTATTTTGGTGTCCATCATTATTTGATCGGATCACACTTTGCATTGCACAATTGGATTCCCGAATGTCATTACAAATTTTGACAATTTTTTCTTTATCCCTACTGCCATCTATGATTTTACATAATGTTTATGTCACATTCTTCCCGATATGAATTGTATCAAATAAATGAACTATTTTTAGGTCCTTATAGTAAGGCAACCTCATGAATTGTGTGGGATAACACTTCATTCCTCATGGAAGACCATTATTGCTACCTTCACGACGACGACATTGATGAAGCATAAAAAAAATCAGAAAACTATTTATCAAATGCGGTAAAATAAAATGAATAATTAAAATAAAATTTCAAAACATGATTCCATTTATGATACATAAACAAAATGCGTACCTCGAGGATTAATTCTGTCATATGCCAACTTTCATAGGAGAGGCATCATTATTTGTGGTTTTAGTCCAGTCTCTTGTTTCCCATTGAAAAAATCTTTTTCAGTAGTACGATACTTATGGTTCTTAGAGAGGAAGCGTCTAAACTCATTAAACAACTCCTTTCCTAAAAAATTTGACCGATGAGATTTCATCTTAGGACCCCGAACTGGAAATGCAAATTTACCCTTTGTTTGAAGACCTACAATAGATGGATTAATGCGAATTATTAATATATGAAATGATTATTTAAACAACAGGCATGATATATTCAATTAATTATATACTATTAAAGAGTGAAATATGGAACGTTACATACCATAAAAATGTGTTAGTCGTGGGGCATCATGAATTGTCCATAAAAGTATTCCATGACATTGAAATCTCTTCTTCCCAATTGGTTTACATATGTCATACATAGTGATTCCCTCCCATAACTTTAGTAGCTTGTTGATAAGAGGCTCGATATACTCATTCATATATTTAACTTGGTACTTACCTAATTGTTTGTAATTACACAAAATTACTACCATGGTATGTATATATACGTAAATAAATAAATAAAAGATGTTAAGCAAAAAACGATAAAAATGAAAAATTTAAATTCGAAAAATTAATGTAAACAAATTCCTGGAATAATCATTGTCGACATTATGTGCTCCGTATTTATTGACATCCAAGGAGGAATGTTATTGTTGATAACAAAAATAGGCCACACTGAGTAAACAAACTGAAGATCTCCAAATGGATTAACACTGTCAGTTTCCAATGAAAGCCTAACATTACGAGGTTCATCTGTAAATTATGGCCATTTTGCAGCAATTTCCTTAAATGCATAACCATCTGCAGGCATTCGAAGAATGCCATCTTCAATTCTCTTTCATGCATGGTAATCTATAAAGTGTGCTATTCTTTGGAACCTGAACAATCATTGCAAACGTAGAATTATTGGAAAATTCCAGAGAAACTTCCGAGGGACCATTTTTGTTACTTGATCGGTTTGATATCTATTGATACCACAAATCAGGCATTCTATTTTCGATGCATGTTGTACATTATATATAATATGATCATCAATACATGAATCTATAATTTGATACTCCATTCCAATGTCTTTCATAATGGCATGTAAATCTCGATATGTGCGAGGTAAAATATTTGACGAGGGTAACAAAAATTCACCTAACAATCTCAAACATAAAAAATAAATAGTTGATGTAAAGAATAGTAATTGTAAATATTGCATTTCTATTTTACAAACTAATTAACACTAAAAACAATGGGGAAAAATTAACCTTTATGTAGATGTGATGAAACATATTACATACCTTAGGATCTGTGTCATACAAGTGTTCGAAAAACGATTCGTAACTTTCAAGTTCACCAACAAAAATGTAGCAGAGAGTAGATTTTCTCTTGACCCTTTATAAATTCATTTATTTTCCTTTTCAATCAAAGGTTCATCATAAATACCATCACTATTGTCCCCATGATCCAAATCTGGATGATCAAATAAGTCTTGGATCATTTGATTTGTCCCATCATCTTGAACTATGTTATTATTGTCATCTGCTTCCATGGGATCATTAACCTAATCTTCAATATTTGTTTCAAGTTCTTCATCTTGTACTACAACATCATTTATGCTACTACTCGGTGCTTTGTGCAAAAAGTTAGGGGGAAAATCTAACTTTATAATTACAAACAATCATGAAAAGTTAGTGCATGTATAAAACAATATAAAAGTTTGAGACTACAATAAATATTAAAACAGATAATGAATGTATATATAGATAATTACCATGGAATGATATTGATTTGATTCCCAATCCATGTGCCCATATTTTCTATAATGTTTTTTAGTTGTTGCTATTAAAACAATTTCGAGACATCTAGTACAACAATTTTTGCAAGGGAAATAACATTTACCGTCACCCTTTTCACCCTCTTTAATTCTTTTCCCATCTCCAATGTTTTCTGACATTATTCCCCACAGACATATACTGAAAAAAATACTTTTTTTTTGTTCTCCAAGAAGACCGAATTATACCCTTTTTGAAGTGTTGTTATTATATCAAACTTGTCGCAACATCTATAAAATGCAACATATTTATAGATTTTATAACGTCGCAATTCTGACAATAGTTGACCAAGTCAAAGTTGACTTGGTCAAATACTAGGTGACTGTTGGGATGGGGAGAACCTAGTTTCCATAACGTCGCAAGTGTGACGACTATTTTACCAATGTCGCAAGAGAGACAAAACTCCAATTCCATCGCAATAGTGACATATTCCTACCTTCATGGAAATAACACATGTGTTTGTATTACATCACAAGAGTGACATTATCGGGCAATATGGAGAATTTTGTTTTAAATTTCCTCTTTTTTTTTATAGTATGGCCAATTTTGTTCATAACGTCGCAAATAGAACATCAAAATTTTTCCAATATGTAATAGTGCCACACTGCAGCAAGAAAGAGACCAAGCAGTGCTAGAGATCAAAAATATCTTCCATACCTTGTGCACCAAGATTGGTATCAAATATTATGAGCGACATCTAGTGCTAAAGTATCGTGGTGGTATGCATAGATACATCCAAGATGAAATGGAGTTTTTGGACATCTCATCCTTGTGCACGGCCTATCGATATGCTGTCAAAATCGAGAAAAATATTAAACAAAATAGGTGACAACTTGGACTTGGGAACCCTTCACATCATAAACAAGTAAAGGGAAGCCCCAACCCACATAAAAAAGGACATAGAAAAGATGAATAGCCTAAGGAAAACCAGTCTAGGATGCAAGCAAAGAAGAACACTGGAAAGACAAAGAATGATACCAGGAAGTGGTGTGACTTCCTTAAGATCCCCTGGCATAAAACTGTTGATTCTCGCTCCAAGCAATCAGTGGTGGATGAGGTGAAAGCCTTTGAGTCAGATGTAGGTTCTGACTATGAGTCAGAACTAGAAATGGAGAGAAGTATCATTGACGCAGAACCCAGTGCCACTATTGCTACCATCAAGGTACATCCTAGCGAACTAGATGAGCCAGAAGAAGGCGAGCGCCTCTTTCATTCATCGATGTGGGTAAAAGGAATCCTGTTGCACTTTATCATTGATAGTGATAGCCAGAAGAACCTCATCTTAGAAGAGGTCTTCAAGCGGCTAGCCCTGTCAACAATGCAACACCCGCAACCCTAGACCATTGGATGGCTCCACCAAGGAAGTGACCTCCACATCAGCCAACAGTCTCAACTGTCATATGAAATCAATCCCTTCAAAGATGAGGTATTGTGTGAGGTTTCTCCTCTAGAATTTTGTAATGTTATTTTGGGCTAACCTTATTTATGGAAATGCCATGTTGTATATGAGTCTAGGCATCACATTGTTATTATTATTTTGACCAGGAAATTATACAAGATACCCAAGGCACTCCCACCTAGTGTTATTTCCTTGATCTCTACCAAGCAATGCAGGAAGGCCATCTCTTAGACCGGTAAATTTTTCTTCTTCGTGATTCACTCTCAGAGTGAGAAAAATATTGTGGCCACATCAAGGTCCTCTGCAGCCCACCTCTCCACACAACATAAGCAGGTGGACAAGGTCATGGTAGGATACAAATATATCTTATCCTCACCTATCGGGGTACCTTTGCACTGCCAGATAAAGAATCCCATCAATATGACCCCTGGTGCATCGCTGCACAATGGGCTAGTCTATCGTCGCTCTCTATTATAGAATGAGGAGATCAAGTGATAGATCCAAGAACTACTCCACAAGGGGCACATCCATCCTATATCATCTCCTTGTGGGAGCCCTATCATGTTGGTGTAGAATAAAGAAAGGACCTGGTGACTCTGCATTGATTATTGGGCCCTAAATAAAATCACAGTTATGAACTGGTACCTGATTCCAAAAATTGAATACCTCCTAGATCAGCTCAAGGGGGCCAAGTAATTTAGAAATATTTATCTAAATTCTGGATACCACCAGGTCCCCATAGAACAAATAGATGTATGGAAGACAGACTTCAAGTCAAAAGAATGTATTTTTGAATGGCTAGTCATTCCCTTTGGTTTGAAAAATGATACAATAAATTTCATGAGGATGATGGACAATATCTTGTGACCTTTCACCAATACTTCTATAGTGGTGTATCTGGATGACATCCTCATCTACAAAAAGACTTGGGAGAAACACTTGCAACACATTCAACAGGTTATGCATACCCTACGACAACACAATCTATATGCCAATTTGGAAAAATTCTCCTTCGTCATGGACAGGGTCCAGTACCTAAGCTACATCATGAATCGACATGGTGTGCATGTGGATCCAAGAAATATCTAGGTCAGCAATGATTGGCCAGCCCCAACCACACTCACTAAGCTTTAAATCTTCTTAGGTCTTGCCAATTTCTATCACAGTTTCGTGTTGGGATTCTCCCATATTGCATGGGCCCTTATCCAAGTAACCAGGGGTGGTGGTAAGGAAAAATTTGTGTGGGGCCTATCCCAACAATAAGTGTTCAATGATTTAAAGTAGCACTTGTTCTCAGCCCCAATACTTTCTTTACCGAACCTGGAATATCCCTTTGAGATCAATATAAATGCTTTGGACTATGTTGTGGGCACAGTTCTCATTGAGCACGACCACCCCGTGGCCTATCATAGTGAGACACTATCAGATGTTGTTCGTAAGTACCCTAATTATTATAAATAAATGTACTCCAATGTGCAAGCATGCTGCCAGTGGAGACATTACATTCTCAATAAGGAGACGGTCATCCACACAGGATCATAAACCAATATAGTTCATGTAGACACAGAGAAAATTGCATTATGACCGCCATCAGAAGTGGTCCACATACTTGCAACAGTTCCACCTCAACATCAAGTATAAACTAGGTAGTACCAACCGAGTCGTTGATTGCCTCAATCGACCTCCAATTGTGACACTCACCATGGTGCTAGATGCTTGCGGCCACGAGACCTCCAAAGGGCCCAACCTTTATGAGACAGACCCTGATTTCACCACCACATACCAAATGTTTGGCGCAAAATCAGTTGTCACTAATTTCCCTCTTCAGGATGGGATATTGTGTTGACTGGGCCATCTCTATTCTCCATCAAGAGAGTGAGTGAATATGATTTGTGAAGCCCACTATATTTGGGTGGTAAGACACTTCGGTGTTGAAAAGACAATGGCAGTGATGCAGAAAAATTTCTACTGGATGAAACTTCGACAGGATGTCAACAAGTATATCACGTCATGCACTTCCTACGCTATTTTCGAACCGACCACTAAGAAATAGGGCCTATACACACCTCTTCCTACTCTTGAAAATCCTTTGGAATCCATGTCAATGGACCGCATGTCAGGACTTCCATCCACCAAGAGGGGAAATGACTATGTCTTTGTGGTTTTTGATCATTTTTTCAAGATGGTGATCCTGGTTGCATGCAAGAAGAGCATCACAACGGAGGCCACTTCCAACCTCTTCTTTGAACGAGTCTGGGTACATTTTGGAATCCCACAAAACATTGTCACAAATTGGGACAGTTGGTTCCTCAACATATTCTGGTCGAGCCTCTAGACACTACTGGAGACCAAGATCACCAAGTCCACTGCCTTCCACCGCCAAACAGATGACAAAACTAAGGTCGTCAATCAGATGATAGTACATATCCTGTGCATGTACAATTTCAAGCACCCCCACACATGGGATGAGAGTCTTCCCTATGTTCAACATATCTACAACAGATCCCTACATATCTCAACCAACGAGAACCCCTTTTAGGTGGGGTTGGAATTCCAACCATTGGGTCCCATGGATGTTGCACTACCTCTTGCGACAACCCTGACTGATTCATTACCTACTCCAACTGAAGCTAACACAGCCTCCCGATTCATTGAGCGGATCCAACACATCTTCCAATTGTTTCAGAATATTTTACAAAAGTCCAATGCCAAGTACAAGTAGTGTCATGATCAACACTGGGTGCCACACAAGTTTCAGGTGGGAGAAAAAGTGTGGTTACACTTGGAGAAAGAACACCTTACATGTCCCCATCGGAATATTCTCCTACTTTGTCACAGACCTTACACCATCACCAAGGTTGTGGGTGGAAATTATTTTGAGCTCAACATTCCTCCTTTCCTTAGTCTCCACCCAATGTTCAATGTGGATCTCCTTTGGCCATACTTCTGACCATTGTTGGACACCTCAGAGATAGAAGAAACGTTGACACCAACATAGATAAACCCTAAATGCATGCAATAGGAATCCAATGATCATATTTTGGACACACATGTCAAGGGCACTCACCAACAAAGGATCCAACTTTATCGAGTTGTCAAAGCAGGGCAGCTCTAATAGCAAGGCAAATGGCTCACCCGTGGGAAACTTCAACATAAATTTCCTCATCTGATAAGGGCACTCAATGCAATGGAGACCATTTCTTCCTAATGGGGGAGGATTGATCTAGATGAATGCTGGTGTAATCCTACCTATTCCAACTGGCTCGTTTTGGTAGTTTTCCAGTTTGGTAGTTTTTTCCTAGTTTTCAAGTCCCTGACTTTCGGGGTTGTTTTGAGGCCCTAAACAACATTTTTAGGGATCTCCATAGTCAAACAATACACGGATTTATAGTCTGAAAAAAACATGTGTATTCCTCAAATAGACCTTTCCAACTGGCTATCGTGTGTCTAAAACGGAGATCGTACTAGCTTACCCCAACGGGGCCCACATTACTTTTGGTGATTCATCTCCTAGGGTTAGGTTTTTGGATGTCTAGGGTTTTGGAATTGATGTTTATTGTAAAAATCACTTGGAGAGCCTCATTGTAACCATCTTCTTGCAAATGAGTGCAACTGTCACATCTCTTCTCAGAGATAATCCACCACCATTCCAACAAGCTTATTTTCCACTGCATTTTACAGTTTCAGCTTATTTCCTTATTGAATAGAAACCATTTTTACTGTATCTCTATTATTCTTGTGTCTTTGTGTTAATAATAATAATAATATGTATTCATTTTCGTTCTTTTCATAAAATCCAAATCATGAAGGCCATGGAAATAACATAGATAATATAAGGACCTATCATTTCAAATTTCTTCTTAAGGTTGGATTTTGCATGGTTTAAAAGATTAGAGTCATTACTAGTGAGAATAAGGTCATCAACATAAATAACAAGTATTATGATATGGTTTCCTATTTTGTTTGTAGAGACATTGGGGGTCAGAATGGAATTAAGAAAACTTGCTTCATAAGATTAAATCTATCCATTTTAACATACAAATCCCAAAGATCTTGATTAAAACTATAAAGAGATTTCTTAAGGTGACAAACAATGATGAATTCATTTTAATCATAGCTGGGAGGTTGCTCCCTGTAAATTTATTCTTGCAAATCCCCATGTAAGAA
>JASDQU010253167.1:3342-16166 GCA_032191745.1 Picea mariana
TTCTGGTTTTATCTTAGTTTATATATTTGTTTTATTTTTTGGTCTTTTTTTTCCTCTTTAGTTTTTTAAGTTTTTCTTTAATTTTTTTTATTATCTAAATTTTCTTTTTAATTTTTTAAAATTTCAATTCTTTTATTTTTCTTAGTTTTTTTTAGTTTTTAATTTATCAAAAAAAAAAATGAATTATAGTTTTTTGCTAAATATTAAAAATAAGTGTTATTTAAGTACAATTGTTTTCTATGTATTGAAGTAAAGGTAAACAATGTGTTAAAAATAGTGTTTTCCACTATATTTTAAAAGTATGGAACAATAAATTAATTAATGAGACACAATTATATGAAAATTCGTAACTTAAAAAAAGTAAATCACAAAAAATATTTTTAAGATTGAAAGGAGCATGGAAAATGACTAAAAACATTGTTGAATAATAAATAAAAAATTAGGTCCCCGAGCTGTAGGACAGTCGGTGACGAAGTGTGTTGTTAAGGCACTCTGTGATGTTAAAGTCACAGGTTCAAAACCTGCAGGGAATAAACTCCAGCCATGTTAAGGTTGGTGTGGCTCAGGCCAGGTGCGATCCTTGGGTGATTTTGATGGCTTAGATGCCCCTGAGTCATTATTTCTCAGCCACAGGCTAGTCCCGCAGGTCACAGACAAACTAGCAAACAAAAGAAAAAAAAATTAAAAAAAATTGAAAATAGATGAAAAATAAGCATTGAAAAAAAATGTGGAAACATTGTGGATCGAAAAATTTAAAATATCGAAAAACAACCTAAAAGGGGAGAGGGGGTGCTATCGGTAGCACCATTTTTAAAAATAGGGTAAAAAATTGGACCCCCCAAAAAACTAGAACTCTATAGAGTTCGCATTAAGTTGGTAACTATGTTAAAAGTGTTGAAATATAAAGGGAAAAGTGGTATGATTGAGTGTTCTTCAGACTACTAACCCCTAGATGATTACCATCAAGTGATTAGGTGGAAAATAATTGTGTAATAGATATCCCCTATAGCGTGAGGTCAAAAGAGATGTCTAATGGCCAAAATAATTTATAAAAAATCACAGATCTATGAGTGAAGGAACCTAGAAAGAAAACATCATAATTCCATCATAATAACATCCCCAAGGTAGGCATGCCCATGCTCGGTAATAAAAACTAAGCATAGCCACCAAAAAAATACACTACAGATCCATGCATGACGCAAGTAACTAGATCATGGACACAAAAGGATACACTGTGGATTCATGTTACAAGTGAGAACATATCCATGACCAACTACAAATGTGGATCTATGTCACAATGTACAAATCAGTGAGAGCACTCAATGCCTAAGTGATCTCCAAAGTACTCATAAATATCTCCATCACAACTTGGGAGGGAATGGGATTGAGGAATGAATGGTCCCAACCCAAGGTCTTTGTCCCAAATATGAATGGTATGGATCTACAACATGTGAATAAATGAGTTGATGTTGAGCATGGTAGAAACCATTTGATTATCGGTCATTTATGTGTACCGTTAATAGATGTGAGGCAATCCATCTATGATGATGATGGACCTCAACATACCTAGTACAATATTGCGAATGTGAATAAATGAGTTGAAGTTGAACATTCGTAGATTCATTAAACATAAGCCAATGATGTAAACCCACTGTCAAAAAGCAAGGGATCCTGCCACTGATGTCTACAAGTCCCAGGTTACTAACTGGTTTCTAGATTTCAAACCTGGATAATGAACCGGAGTTGACAGGATGGAATCCTTCGAAGGAGGGCCTTGAGGTATCCCCCATCAATCAAAATGAAACATAGAGAGGTGTATGGTTGGAATAATGTAATGGTAGAGCATAATTGATGCAGGGATGACCGAGATGAATGGGTTAAAATATTGGAAATGGCCAACATGGGATAACTTCCCTTGAAACAATAAGCACTAAAAATAACTTGAATTGGAAGAATCGACTCATTAATGACCAACACACTCGCCATGGATGACTGGAAGAGAAAACATAAATAGATCTGGGTTGGATTTTGGAGGATTTTCCTTCAAAAAATGGATTTTTGAGAGCATAGTCACGCCCTACAAGTTACCATAGAGTGATCGGTCACATCTTGTAGAGGTACAACAGGAAACCCAAAACACTAGTTGCACCAGTTAGTGGTATTGTAAAGGTGGTCGCACCCAGTAATGGAGCAACAGGAAACCAAAAAGGACAAGGTCTCTCTGTGTATACAGACAAGTCGTGACCACGAACGTATGACTGCAAAAAGTAATAGATATAGAATAGAACTATTAGATATGAAACTGAGAATTTGCAAATAGCCTTAGAAAAGGTTCACTGACAGATTCAGACAAAAAATTGGGGCTTACAACAAGCAAGGAAATTGGAAATACAAATCAAATAAACTGAGGAATAAAAACTAATCAAAAAGTAGTGGCTTCCCTAGTGGAGTCACCAGTCTGTTGTAGGATAATTTCACCCTGCGAGAGTTACCTCCCTTAGGCTCTTCCTAGACCTAATACATAATAGATATGTAATATATATAGTTTCCTAGGTCTAAGTTTTATATGAACACGATATATTAAAATGGAAAGGTTTACCTAGATTGCGACGATGTCCCTACATGGTCCTTAGCTGTTAGTTTCCACGAATATGTATTTCACCTATAATAGATCATATATGTTGGAGATACTTCACACACACCTGGGATTTATTTTTCCTAATGTTTTCCCTATGTTTATTAGTCATTATTCAGTCTCCTATATTTTAGGGAGACTATTCCTCTAGGAGAAGATTCTCTTCAGTTCACACCTCAGTTTGATCAGTTGAGTGGAGTCTAGATGCCACATTGAGATTATCACCATGCAGCATTGGGATCATCATTGACTAATGTGAATTTTCCTTGGGATCATCACTAGATTAGTGCATTACTCATGATTCCATGATATCCTCCTCACTTCACTCTCTTTCATTCAGTTAACTGAAGACTGATAGACTATTTAACTCAGACTACATGGCAGTTCACTCGCGCAACTTCCCGAGAGACTAAACTAGGTGGGCGTTTACTCCCGTAATTGTTGGTGTCTGTCTAGATCACTCTATACCACCACTATGTCACATTGGATTCACCTCCAGTGTGCATTGGTCGAGTTATACAGATTATATTATGTGCAAATTAATATTCATTCATTTGGTTAATGAGAATTATTCCATTCTTTCTCTCTTGCTTCTCTTTTCTCATATTTTCTCTGCAAATGTGTATGCCAATTACTAGCTAGAAATATTATGTGTAGGTTCAACACATTTACATTGTATTAGAGATGACAGATTGCTAGGGAAAAGACACACCAAATTATTTTTGTAGGTACTGAAGATTGAAGACAGTGGAAAAATGGAATTTCCAAAAGAATTTATTCTTATACCGTACAATTTATTTTCATGGAAGGAGAATATAATAATGCATCTTCAAGGCAGAGGATTATACCAGTTAACCATGAACACAGAGGTAGAACCAACATCATCCATAGAAAAATCCAAGTATCTAAATCGAACGGATGAAATGTTTTGAACAATTTGCAGTCTCATTTCTCCTGAACTCCTCTTTCAAATATCCTCCTGTAAAACCCCCAATGAAGCCTCGACCATGATGGAAGGGATTTTTTGAAAATAGGACTAGATGAGGGGACACATGATCGAGGTGGAATTTCTCACATTGGATCCAAAAACTTTCGACAATCTCCAAGATTTATTTACCAAATACAAGGATTTGTTGTCGCAACTTAAGGCTTGCGGGGTTGATAAACCTAAGGAAGAGAAACAAATGGTTCTCAACATTCTCTCCAAACTTGGTCCAAAAATCAACAATATCAAAAATCTAAAGACAAAGATAAAATGAAAACACATGCAAATATAAATAAGGAAGGGTACTCAAAACCCTTCAATGATGCCTCCAGATCCAAAAGTTGAAAGGGAAGAAAAGGGGAGAAATGCACTTATTTCCATAAAGGATTCCATCCAGAATCCACATGTATGCAAAAACAGATAGATCTAATGACCCAAATACTTCAGAAAACCAACCTTGGAGATCACATCCCTGAGGGTGCCAAGAAGAAGAAGCCAGAAGATTAGAATCCCAAGAAAGGAAATTCTAGCCATGCTTTGATTTCCATCAACTCCTCTCATGATGCTTGGATCATAGATTCAGGTGCATCACACCACATGGCTGCAAAAAAATAATTCTATTTTTCATTGGATGCATGCAAAGGTCCTCCTATTCTGATGGGGGGCAACTCTCTAGTCAAGGTCACCGACAAAGGAAGAATTGAACTCAGAAACTAAAGCTTCGAGAATGTGCTACACATTCCAAAAATTTCTGTCAATCTTCTCTCTGTGTATCAGATGAAAAAATATGGCATCGAAAAGAGAGTCATATTCACACTTGATGTAGTGGATATCTATGAAATGCAAACCAATTCCATGGTTGCTACTGGTAAATAATCAATCTAGACTCTACACATTTTCTGAATTTATTGAACCAGATTTCGCATTACTTCTTACCCATGCTGATGAAAGAAGTAGGATATGGCATGAAAGGTTCATGCATATAATTTCATATATATGCAACAACTTAACAAGGAGGGAATGGTTGATGGTCGAACCAACATCTACTTCTCCAAATAAATTTTTGAGGGGTGTATTCTTGGAAAATTCCCTCAAGAGAAATTCGAGAAAGGAAAGAATCATAAGGATTCATTTTCTTTAGATATGATCCATAGTGACCTCATAGGCCCTTTTTCGCATCCATCAATCAGTAAAGAAAGGTATGTGCTCATTTTTGTTGATGATTTCTCATGCTTCACATGGATTTTCTTTCTTAGGAAAAAATCATAGGTATTTCAACACCTCAAAGATTTCAAATCCCTTGTTGAGACACAGTCAAGAAAGAAAACCAGAGTCCTTAGAACAGATAATATGGGAGAGTATGTCAACCATGAGATACAAAATCCTTTTCATGAGGAAGGGATTCAGTTGCAGCACATGGTTCCTTATACTCTGTAGAAAAACATAGTTGTTGAGCGTAAAAATAGATCTCTAAAAGAGATGGCATCTTGCATGCTACATGGAAAGTCACTTCCATAGAGATTATGGGCTAAAGAACTTAATTTTATAGCCTACATCCAAAACAGATCTACCCATAGGTATGTCAAGAATAAGACCCCTTATGAGGCTTGGAGCGGCCTCAAACCTTAATTGACCCAATTTCATATTTTTGGTTCATGTGCATGGACCATGATTCCCTCTGAGAAGATTAAGGCACTTGATCCACAGAGAACAGAGTGTATCTTTGTTGGATACCTCGACGGTGTGAAGGGATACAAACTCATTGATATTTCCTCGGACCAAATCATCATTAAGCATAATTTACAATTTGAGGAAAGTCTCTCACATGTGCCTCAACAGCCGCATGCAGACACATTTGTTATTCCACCTATCAGAGATGATGAGCATGTACATACCAACTCTTCTTCGAATGAGATTTATGATTCATAGGATTCATATTATCAAAATACAGAGTTAGTACAGTCAGATATAGATTCAGTGCATCCAGATACAGATGCAGAGCCAAAGCCTCCTCTTCTCAGAGGGAATCCTAGAAGATGGGGATGCAGAGCCAGAGCCAGAGTAGATGGGGATCCAACTGATACTAGGAGAAGGGATGATTTTAAGGATGGAAATTTATTTTAAAATGTAGAAACCTTGGTGAATCTTACTAATCCTTCATATGCCAACTACAAAATTCTTGGCGATATTTTTATAAAAATATTCAAATTTATAAGGATTTTATATAGTTTGTATAAAATTTTGGTGATTTTTGAGGTAAAATAATTTTATCCTAAATAATTTGGGTGAATTATTTTTAGAATAACGAATCTCTTTTTGGAAAAAACCATGGAAAATTAGCCCATGAGCGAAATTTATCCCCTAAAATCATCCCTAGGAGGACTCGATTTGATTTCAAGGAGCCTCCTCTTGCACTCACTACCACTGAACCAATGCCACCAAGGAATATTTTCTTGGTTTAGTCTTTAGATCCATAGTCTTATGGAGAGGCTATTGGAAATCCCTTTTCAGAATCCGCCATGTAGGAGTACAACTCTCTCCTCGAGAACCAGACTTGGGATCTGGTTCCCCATCCTTCAGGAAGGAAACTTGTTAGGTGCAGATGGGTCTACAGGACCAAGAGCGCAGCGAATGGATAGATTAGCAGATACAAAGCTAGGCTAGTTTCCAAAGGCTTTCAGCAAGTGCATGGCATTGACTATGATGAGACCTTCGCTCCAGTAGCGAAGATGGATTCCATACGTTTGGCATTTTCCATTGCAATAGCCAAGGGATGGTAAGTCCATCATATGGACATGAAGAATTCATTTCTTCACAGATATCTCTCTAAGGAGATCTATATGGATGTTAGCATAGGGGCATACTCGGGGTTCAACGCTTCAACAAAGCACCAACAAAACCCTAACTACTAGCCCTTTCGGCAACATCTGCGAAGTAGATGAAGTCTCACCCAAGGTAGAGGCAGGGAGGGTTGTAGGACTCAAGTGTCTACAACCTAGATGGGACACAAATATGTGATCAAAATACTTAACAGAACACTTAGCAATCAACATTCATTAGTCTTTGACCCTTATTCACATTGCAGGTAAAAACCCTAATTATAGAATAACAAAGTATTCAACAAGATCTAATCATATTTAACCATTTAGCACATAGCGTCAAACAGATCTAGCATTCATTCATGTTATTAATCACTAAGCTACTACATTAGATGTATCTAACATACACAAATATCCAACACTAAGCATAAATCACATCAATAACACAAAGCAATCACAACATAGGATATACATGGTTCACCCCCAGCGTGGGGCTACATCCACCAACTCTTCTTTTTATTTATTATGTTATTTCAATATTCTTACATGCACAGAGCCTCAAAACCAAATCTACATAGGACAGGATATGTACACGCACCTCGCCAGATCCTCCTTCTCTAAGTTAGATCCAAGCACCAAGCTTCTACATAGTCTGTGCACAAATCCTTTTACAATCACTTGCACTTAGCTCTGCAAGTCTTAACACATAGTATGCACAAAGTTGATTACAAATACTTGCACTAAGACACACACATCCATTACTACCTCTTACATTGCTTACATCCCTATTTATACATTACAAAAGAGGCCTAAGCATGGGTAAACTCATGGGATGACATCCCATACCTGTTACATAAGCCCTAAACCCAAAAATCCCATAAAAGGGGGCGAGATCTCGCGATCTCTGCTTTGTCTGGGCACTCCATCTTCAACCATCCTGTCGAAGTCCCAAAAGTGGTCAAACATGACCAAGGTTCTCCAAAACTTGGCCCAGGGTCAACAAGCCCCCAACAATCACCTGCGACTCATCCCGAGTCACTCTGATTTGGGTAAATCTGCTTTGAAGGCCTCAAGCTTGGCTCAGGATACCTCGACTTGTTTTTTCGCTAGAGCCTCCTACTTAGAAAACTCCTGAATGATTTTCTCAATGACAGGTCCTTCCAAGCATTGTTCCACTGTGGTGACCTCTTGTTCTAGCTGTGCACCTTGTCCTTCGATCTACTCAAAAAGTGTGCAGGCGTCATCCTGTACCGGCTGAAGTTGTTGGGTCACTTCCATGACTTTACTCTGGATGGCATGGACCTACTGTTGAACTGCACTGTTCTTGTGACCTTTTCATCTTCTCGACCACTGACAGTATCTTCAATTGTGCTTGTACTGTCGTTGCTTGTTTCTTTTCTTCCTGGAGATGTGACTCCAATGTCATTAGTTTTGGGTTCTCTGCAAGGCGCTCATAGGTCTGCACACTTCCATTGCTGAGTTGCTTGCATTCTAAGGCCAGTGCCTTGATTCTTCCGACTGCGCTCTAAGCAGTTTCTTCCCTCTAATCTCGCACTTCCCGCAGAGTGCTCGACACTACTTGCAGTTCCAGTTCTGCTACTCTTGCTTGGATCTGTTGAATGGATTTAGCGATATTTCCCACTTGGCTCTCAGTTGTTTCTTCTTCCATCTATGTCAGGCCCATCAAAAAGCAAAGTGCTCTAGTGACTGCTTCTTTAACTCCAATCTACTCTGCAAGCAATTGTTCTTTTTCTTTCCGGAGCTGATTTTTGTCCTCTGCAAACTTCACCTGGAGGTCATATTTTTCTTGCTGCACAACCCAATGTTTCTCTAGGGATTCTTCCTTTTCTTTCTTCAATGCCTCTATGGCCTTCTCTTTTTCTTCCTGGACCCGATGAAGGAGAGCCTCTGTCACATCTACTATTCCTTGTAGCTGGCCAAGTTCACCTCCTACTTCTATGCCCCTTGATGACAACGGTGCAATAGACACTATGCAGCTCGACTAAAGAGCCTATTGTACCCCTTTGAGCTCCAACTCAATCCTGTCATACATTGTCTCCTGTTTGGCTTTGCTTTGCTACAAAATTTCCTTGAAAGTATCTGATACAACTACGATGATTAGGTCAATATAATCTACTGTAAGTATAGTCTATAACTGGGGCTTATTGGTGCGTGACTTCTTCCACGCTAAGGTTTTCTTTGGAGAAACCTTTATTTTCTTGGATGTCTTTGTATTAGTAAGGGGGTCTTTAGGTGATGTTACTTCACCCTGTTCCTGCTTGTCTTCTTCCTCTTCATCCTCTTCTTTGTCTACTTCATCACCTCCTCCTTTTTCAGGTGAATCTGGCGTAGTCTCCTTTGATGCGTTGTGCATTTCCTGTACTTCTTCCTTCTTCTTCCTCTTGCTACTACTAGGTCCATCATACTCTTTACGAGTGACTACAGAACTTCTGATGAGGTCGGGGTCAGAGAGTTCTGTCTATTTGACTGGTACAAGGAATTTCGTAGGCCATTCCTTGGTTATTTCCTCCATATATTCCTCGGTGATTTTGTAATAGGACTGGAGCTCTTCCTTGTGTTCATCTCCGGGCACAGTGATGTAAATGAAGTGCATGTCTGCATGGAAATTCATTAATGTCATGAACCTATGAAGTTTATTCGGTGTCATGCGAGGGAAGGATTCAATGGCCCTCTTTAGCTGCAAGTAGTAGGTGTGGAACACCGCTTGGACTACCATTTCTTCACCATGTCTCTCGAATACCAGAGGGTAGTGAACCTCATGCCCAATGGCTCAGACGACTTGACTTCAGGGAAGGTTTCTCCCTTTGACATGTCCCAAGCAATGAAGGAAATGAGAATCAACAACCAGCTGAAGTGAAACTCGTAGCCCTGGTCTTGTGCTTCACAACAATATTGCTCCAAATGGTTGACGAGGTAGCTCTCCTAGTTAATTTGCATTCCCTCAATGCATTTTCCTGCTAGGTCGATGACAAACCCCGTGACCTGTGTTGGTCTATTCTTCCTAACGAGCTTGCCTGCTATCAGCTGAAAAACTAGGCACACTGCACCATTTTTGATGGAGGCTACCTTGTATCCGCACTTACCCTTCTCTACATCATCGTAGGTGTCCTTTATTCGCTGTGACATGGCATGATCTACAACCTTCACTGGGTAAAAGTCCTAAGGGACTGGTCCTTGCATGCTCAATCCAGTGATCCGGTGGATTAGTACCGGATTGTTAAGCCCTAAATAGTGGATCATTACCCCTTAATTGGGGCATATTACATTAGTAATGTTATTTTATTTATGTCAACTTTATTCCATTAGTTGTAATTATACCTCCTAGTCTCCTATATATACCAAGGAGACATTTTCATTTTGAATCATCTTGTAATTGTACATTTATGTGGGCATAAGGAGGTTGCCCTCTCAAAGAGGATTATTATTTGAATTTCTCTCTTTTTCAAGGCGTCGAGTACTTATTCTGAGGTTTTTCTATGCTATATTGATATTTGGTTCTTAACATATGGTATCAGAGCTCAAGGTCTTGGCGTTTCACTGCTACATTTGAGACACCTTGGAATTTTTGCTATAAATTGTTTTCTAAAACGTTTTAGAAGGAACGTCTTGGAGGATATTTAGTAGACGGATCAAGGTACATTGGGTTAAAATTTCATCTTCTGAGGCCTTATACTTTTGGAGATACATCCTGTGTAAGATAGGGTTTTGGAATCATATCGAATTGATTCATTGCAGAATTTGTGCTATAAAACAATTTCTGTAATGTTTCAGACTCTGGAGGATATTTGTAGAAATTAGTAAGGTACCTGTGATAAAAATTTCAGCTATTGGGTCATCTTAAATTTGTAGATACACCTTGTGGAAGATAGGATATCTTACTAGTCCTATTGACTAGTCTCAAGAAGGTGTTCCAGGTAAAACTATCATAACTTATTCATAGAGTATCCAAATTGAGCGAGACTAGTTGCATTGGATAGTGGACATTTTGTAGTATTTTGGGTACGAGTTTTAGAATTTTATATCAATTATTTTATGCAGGGAACGCTATACAAGTGAGATCTCATGGAAAGGCCAAAAATCATCAAGTTGTGGGGAAGTTACCATAAATTCCACTTGGAAAATCCAATTTTGATTAGACCTGTGGAATTGCAGAGAAGAAATATCATAGAATTACAAAAAATAAATTTTCATAACCATAAGGGCCGAAACTTTGGAGATACAATAGAAGAAAGATTGTCTAGCAGAACCACCTCAAAATCAAGGTTCAAAAGTGATACTTGGCCAACATGCCACCCAAAAAGGGAACTTCTACACAAAATAAGCCTCCATAAAGTCCTACTTGGACTATTTATGAAGGTGAAGAAATGCGTAGGGACATAAATGAATTACAAAAGAAGACAATGACAAAAGATGAACTACAAGGGATGATGGATTCAACTGAAGCCAAATTGGAGGCAATAATGGATACTAATATGAATGGTTTAAAAAGGGCGATCATGGAAGGAATGAAAAACTTCCTAATAGAGAGGAAACCTGAAATAGAAAATGTGTCCCATGAAATTCATGATGAGGACACAAGGAAGATGAATCAAGAATGGAGAAACTCCAACTTTGGGTTGAAGACCAACCACGTTCCTAAGATCGATATGAGGAAGTTTGATGGCAAGGACCCAATAACATGGATACTTCAAATGGAGCAATTATTTGATCTACATAATGTGCCACATACACAAAATGTACAAATTGCTTCTTTATATTTAGAACCCAATCAATTTGTATGGTATCGATGGCTTTGTTCTCGCAAATCACTCATCACTTGGACAATTTTCATGAAAGAAATGATAGCACACTATGAGGATACAAGGAGCAATACCTTCTTTAGCCAATTGATAAATCTCAAGCAAAAGGGTTCAATTATAGAGCACATTGAGAACTTCCAAAGATTGAATATAAAGGTAACACATATTCTAGATGAGCACTTGATTGATGTATTCATAGGAACTTTAAAGGATAACATTCAACATGAGGTTCACCTTTGGGAACCCAAATCATTGGAGAATTCTTTTAGGGTGGCAAGAAACGTTGAAAGTAAAAATATGGCTATGGCTACTAGAAGGATGAATCCTAACAGCTATAAAGAGAATAATGCTCCTTCTTTTAAAACACCTCAACCTACAAGGTTGACACCTCAACAATTGGAGGAAAGAAAAGTGAAAGGTTTATGCTTTAATTTTGATAGCAGGTACAGTAAGGGATATAAGTTTGGTGAGAATAATTTATTCTACATAGATTGTGAAGAGGAAGAAGAAGAAGAACAAGAACCATCTCAAGATGAAAACGTAGAAGCAATTTCGTCTGAAGAGTTGACTCCCATGATATCGTGTAATGCATTGGTTGGAATTAGCACTCCTCAAACCCTCAAGATTGAAGGATATATCAAAAAGAAAAAGGTAATAGTCCTAATTGATTCTGGCAGTACTCATAATTTCATTCACTATAAATTAACCAAAGATCTTAATTGCTTTGTATATTCAGCGCCAGAGTTTCAAGTGATGATTGCAAATGGAGGAACTATCAATTGCTCATGAAAATGCAATAAGAATAATCTTACTATGGGGGAATATGTAATTAATAGTCCAATGATTGCCATACCCATGGGTGGTGCTGATGTTGTACTAGGAATCCAATGGTTACAATCATTAGGAACATTGGCTTTTAATTTTCAAGAACTTTTCATGAAATTTTCATTGGAAGGAAAAGAAATTGAGTTAAGAGGTATCACAGGTAAAGTTATAAGCTCTAATCGCATGACAAAATTATTGAAAAAGAGGCATCAAGGTGTTATTGCACAACTATGCTCACTAGATGTTCAAACATCCAAGACATCTATTCCTCTAGATCTCCAAGGGATCATTGATAAGCATTCAAAAGTATTTGAAGATATTCCCAAAGTTCTTCCACCCACTCGAAATCATGATCATGATATTCACCTAATTCCTAAGAGTGTCCCTCCTAACATCAGGCCATACAGATACCCTTATGCCTAGAAGAGTGAAATTGAGTGCATGGTTGAAGAAATGTTAGAGGTTGGCATTATTAGACCTAACCAAAGTTCTTACTCTGCACTGGTGGTAATGGTATTCAAGAAAGATGGCTCATGGTGTATGTGTCCAGATTATTGAGAGCTCAACAAGATCACTATTAAAGATACGTTTCCTATTCCCATCATTGATGAATTGTTAGATGAACTACATGGAGCAATCTATTTCACAAAGTTGGATCTTCGTTCAAGGTATTACGAGATTAGAATGAAGGAAGAAGATATCCCAAAAACAACATTCCAAACTCATGAAGGCCATTATGA
>JASDQU010253168.1:0-16153 GCA_032191745.1 Picea mariana
TCTCAGGAAGCATTATCAGGTTCCATGTGATGATTGGTTGATGGTGATGATTTAATGTAAAGTTTTATTATCTCTCATATATTCTTGGGTGGAAGGAAGGGGGCAAGGATGGAGAGTTCAAATATCTCTTGATATTGGAGGATTGTATCTTCGTTCTGGAGGTTTATCCCTCCCTCTACATTTGGAAGTTGTAGCTACCTTTGGAAGTCATTACTTCCCTTGAACAATAAACTATTGATTATTTCTCATATATTGTGCATGGTGTATTATGGTGTATTGGTGTGACTCTTATACTATTGTTCATTGCTCATTGGATATAGTTGAATGGTTTAATTATAAGTTGAAAAAGGTTTTAAATTGTACTTGATATTGATTCACCCCCCTCTCAGTATCAACACGTCCTTCCTCTAAGATATTCTCAAAAACTCTTGCTTCCTCCTCTGATAAATCCATAAAAATTTTATTCCCTCATGGAAATGTGTATCATAGTCAACTTGTCATTGTTATTGAAGACTAGGATTTGGTTTTGTGGTGGGGGATTTAGGTATAAATCTCCTTGATAAATCCCCCTGATCTATCCCTAGACCAAGGAATGCATATAAAATATTTTAAAACAAA
Source organism: Picea mariana (assembly GCA_032191745.1). Classification (NCBI taxonomy): domain Eukaryota; kingdom Viridiplantae; phylum Streptophyta; class Pinopsida; order Pinales; family Pinaceae; genus Picea; species Picea mariana. The sequence continues at coordinate 619 of JASDQU010253168.1, forward strand.
ATGAAAACTAATTTTTTCTCTTTTTTTTTATATAAGATAGTAGGATGTATGCATCAACACTATTTTTTTTTCAAAAATGAAAGAAATAATGAAAATGGTGTGTAGTATTTTAGCACCTCCCCAACAATGGTGTCAAAAAGTGTCAATTCCTGGAATGAAAATAATAACGTTGCACTCATGAGATTGGTACTTTAAATTTCAACCTGGGGTTCATACAATATTTATAAGTACTGTGCACTATGTGTACACCCCACACATGCATATATCTACAAGGTGAAATTGTGATATCCTAAGTCTTACTCGGAATCTTTAAGTGAGGGAAAAACCATGAACAAAAATCTAAGAAATAAAATTTGGAAGATAATATATGAATGCAAAACCTAAGATTCAAAACCATGAAATACTAGAAATCAAATTGTAAAGAAGAAATTAGAAGACCCAACAATTCGATGATCATGCAAGCTTGTGAGGCTACAAATCTAGGTGACAATATGAGATGTTGGACCAAATCTAAAAGACATTCATGCTAGAAAACCAAATTGCAGTTATCTAAGAAAATAAAGAAATTAATAACTCTAGCATACTCTATTGCATAAAGTGAATTTATGCAACCAATCCGTCATGAAGTGATCATAACCTGATACCATGTTTCTAATACCTAGAAGGATTAAGAGTTTGAGTAAAATGAAATAGAAAGAAATGTTGCAGTAAATTGTGATGTGCTACAAGAAACTATACAGGTTTACATGAAATGCACACAGTCTTCCAAGTTTTCTATAAATGATGAAATATGATATGTTGTAAGTAAAATATGATTAAATCATGTTAAATTGAATTTCTTATGATAGAAGAGTGATATTATAACAACGTCTACAAGATTGTTATGTATATAAAGGAGTAGAAATCCTCACATGGATCAACATGTTGGAGTTAGTCTTGCATACACACATTTATCATGAAATCAAGCATAAATATAATTACAAAACACATCTAATGAACAATCTCAATATACTCATTAATCAATTGTAAGAAACCATAATTTTAAATTAAGCATGGTAAAAAAGATAAACAATATGGAGGTCCATAAAATTTATCCTGGGATAAATAATAATCCCCCCTGCACTTGCCACCCATGGGTTTCCTTTTGATGCTCCATCAAAGCAGAGAATATATGGCTTTTATTGAATTTGTCAGTTTTGAAATTCTTGCTCACTTAACCTAAGTTTCCATGTTGAATGATGGACTAGATCATGAGTGATGATGTTTGAACTATGAGTGAGTGGAGAAAAAATTATGAAATACAAGATTTCTCATTCCAATCCAACCATTTGAGATATTGATTCTTACTACTCCTTGAGTTAATGGATTCCATGACAAGATCCTTTGCTTTTGCCATTTTTTTCGGGAATGACTAACTCTTGATGCAAAATAGCCTTGTTGCAAGCTAGCCAAATTTTCCAACTATTGAGATTATGCGTATACTGAGANTGAATCAATATACAATACTTTTTTCTTTATTTAACCATTCATAAATCATTTGTTAGCTAAGAAATAATAATCACATATAAACTCAAATCACAATGCGCAAAGTTTAACATGGAAACCCTTGCGGGAGAAAACCGCAAAAACTTATCTTTATAAATGTATGTAGGAACCAACCTACTATTACAAATATTGTAGGAACCAACATACTAGGGACACCAATCTCCTTAGCTGAGAACCAACTCAACAATATGTAGGCACCAACCTATTGGAAACACCAATCTCCTCAATTGAGAACCAACTTAGTAGCACTTGTAGGCACCAATCTACTGGAACAATATTTGCAAGAACCAATTTGTTGGAGACACCAATCCCCTCACCTGAGCACAAAATCAAAATGATATGTGTAGACACCAATCCAATATATTCATACACAAATTATTTTTTACTTCACATGCATGCTTCATTCCACAAACAATCCTTCAAACCTTAGTCGCATGTAGCCTTCTAGGGAGCCTCATAGAATCATTCCCATAATGTAATCACTAAAGGTGATGGAAAAATATATTGACGGAAACATCCACTGATGGAAACATCACAACCTCGAAATAGTGCACATGAAAACACCACAGACCTTCAATCCTTCATAGTGCACCTTGAGAACAAGAAAGACCCTAAGAAAATCCCTTAGACTTCTCTTGCACACCAAAAAGACACCCTAGAAAATTTATCACACCTCAGATCACTTATGTGCACCTCAGACTTGATCTCTTGCTTGGTTGATTCACAGATGAAAAAATCTATCATGTATTTATAGTTATTTTGTCCCCACTTTTAGGCTCGACCTGTAAAGACTGGTTTAGCCGACCTCAACTTTCTGGGTGGGTTGTTGAATGGAAAAATCCATATCTCATAATTCCTAGGGAGTTATAAGGAATTACATATATCATTGGAAAGGTCTAAGAATAATCTTTCCAACCGTATAACGTGTGCTCCCATTTGAGCTAGGTATGTAGTATACAAATTCCTTCAAAGATAGGGTATCCAAACTGACCAAAAATAATACTTTCAACAATATCGTTCTTACAATATTTATCTTGGAGATCTATAAGCTTGTAATATTTATCTTGGACATATGTAGGCTCCCCTTGTCTTTGGAATCAATGACAACAATATTTCCAACAATCTCCCCCTTTGTCATTGATGGAAACCCTTAGTTAATTTTGATACTCCCCTTGTCTGCAAATTTCCTTCCGTCTGCAATTCTTCCTTTGTCTGCAACTTCTCCCCCTTTGACACCAATGGAAAATGGTTTCTCCCCCTGAGTTTGTGCTTTCTTTTATTGATGATATGAGAGGGATATCACTCCCATCTTTTGTTCCATGCAAAAAATTTCTTCTTTGACTTCATTGAGTATGTATAAATTGCTTGAGGTTCTATTTGCATTTGCCACCAATATTTTTGAAGTTACTTTCCTTATTTCACACCCTTTATAATTAAATGTGAGGTTGTAGCCTTAATCACACATTTGACTGACACTTAGAAGACTGTGCTTTAACCCTTCAACATACAAGGCATTATGTGTCTTAGTATTTCCATTATCCAGACTAACAATACCTTTTCCAACTATCCTTGCAGATCCATTATCTCCAAAATTAACCTTGCCTCCTTTTTCAAGTGAGAAACTTGGTTTGGTCTCCTGTCATGTGTTTTGAACATCCACTATCAATGTACCATTGGTTCCCTTCATTTTAAACATAAAGTGAAAGTTTGCATTCTTCCTTCTTTTGTTCTTCTTGCTTCATATTCCACACCTTTATGTATTCTTCTTTATGTTTGGCAAGAACATATTCTTCCTTCTTTATTATTCTTCTTCTACAATCACATGCTATGTGCCCATAGTTATTGCACTTATAACTTTCAACATTGTAATCAAGTAGGGGAGAAAATGAATTGTAGTTCATATCAACAAACCCATGATAACTTCTAGTTTTGTTTCTCACACAATAATTCTTTGTGATTTTATAAGAACCTGTGTTTATATCTCTCACATGATCACTTCCTGCATAAACTTTACAATCTGTTTCTTTATGATGAAATTTATTGCAAGAGAAACGATATCCAAGAAAGATATTTTGGTATCGGTTTGTAAAAGGTATTCTTGGTGGAACAACTCTTTTGAACTCATTCTTGTGGGAAGAATTAGATTTTTGTTGGTCTTCATTTCCTTTCATGTTGTTGATTTCAGTGTTGATGGAGCCTTTGGGAATATTGGCATAGCTTTTAGGTTTTTCTTCATTTTCCTTTTCTGATGGATTTGTGACCTTAGTGCTTGCATCTCTCTCAGGGGTCTTTTGTTTTTCATTGTATCCAAGACATGTATTGATGAATGGTGACCTTTGGAAACTGAGAATATTATCTAATATTTTAGTTCTCTTTCCAAACTTCAAACTTTTGTTTAATTGATCAATTGATTTCTCTAGTTCCTTTCTTAAGGAAACTATTTCATCTTCTAGCTTCTTACAATTTTCTTCCTTTTCTTTCAATTGGATTCTCACCACTTCTTCTATCCTTTTTGCCTCTTATAGTTGAGTATTTAGGATGATAATCGTCTTCTTTGTTTCTTCAAGATAATTATCCTCCTCTTCATATTTCTGCAATTTATCTTTCTTCTTTCTGTTCTTTTCCCTAAGACTGTCTATTTCTTCTAAAGAACTAATGAGTTATGCTTCAAGATTCACTTCCCCATCAATGTCTTATTCTTCTTTTGATTTTTCTTTCTTATTGTATTTACTTTATTTATCGGTAGACTTTGTATACATGTCCATGAAGAGGAATTATTCTTTGTCAATATCATAAACATATGCATCACTTTCTTCAAACGAGCTACAATCCTCTCTAGAGTAAAAACTTTTCTTCTTAGTATATTTTCATCTCTTGTGTCTATAAGTTTTACCTCTATTGTTATTTCTTCTTTGACATTATTGTCTTCATCATCACTATATTCCCTTTTTTCATATGGACATTTAGCAACAAAATGACCTACTCTACCACAATTAAAACATATGAAGGGTATCTTATCTTTGTGTTTTCCTGATCCTCATTTTAGACTTCTCAAAAATTGGGATTCTTTTATATTTGATTCATGGCTAGAACAATAATATAATTCGTGTCCTTTTTTCTTCTTTGATGCTTTGAAATTTGCTTCCTTCTATGCTGGATTTTCTTTTTTTGTCCTCATATCATATGCAATGAGAATCCCATGCAACTCATCCATTGTTATTTTCTACAAATCCTTCATTTCTTCAATGGCACATACCTTGGAATCAAATATTGAGTGGAGAGACATGATCACTTTTTGCACAATCATTGATTCTTAAACCTCCTCACCAAGACCTCTAATGGTGTTGACAATTTAATCCACTAGAAGAAAATAGGATGCAAAATTTTCTTCGTCTTTCATTTTCAAACTACCAAACTGTATTCTATGAGTTTAGAGATCTACCTTCTTCACCTTGTCATCACCTTCATAGATGTTTTGAATTCTGTCTCAAATATATTTTTCCAATTTAAAATGCATCACCTTAACAAATTCTGAGTATACTAGACCACTCAATATAACATTCCTGGCTTTTGCATTATGTTCACTAGGATTCTTCATGGTTGTGTCTATTGGTGGGGTTGTTGGGGATGTATAACCATTCACGATTGATTGCCAGGTATCAAACCCAAGATCCATTATATAATTCTTCATCCTTACACTCCAGAATGCATAGTTTTTTCTGTCAAACAATTGACCTTTTTTGTGAAGAAACCTTCTTGACTAGACATGTGTGCTCCTGAGATCTACCTTCCAATGGTTAGAGTATTTATGAAGGAACTCGTTATGATACCAATTGTTGAGATTATGCTTACGCTGAGAGGGGGGGTGAATCAATATATGATACTTTTTACTTTATTTAACCATTCATCAATCATTCATTAGCTAAGAAACAATAATCACATATAAAATCAAATCACAATGCATAGAGTTTAACGTGTAAACCCTTGTGGGAGAAAACCACAAAAAATTATCTTTATAAATTTATGTAGGAACCAACCTACTGGAGACATCAATATCCTTATCCAACCACCAACTTAGTAATATGTAGGTGTCATCCTACTAGAAACACCAATCTCCTCAACTGAGCACCAACTCAGTAGAACTTGTAGGCACCAACCTATTGGAACAATATTTGCAAGAACCAACCTATTGAAGACACCAATTCCCTCACCTGAGCACCAACTCAACAAGATATGTGTAGACACCAATTTAAGATATTCATACATACAGTACTTATGACTTCACCTAGATGCTTCATTCCACAGACAATCATTCAAAACTTAGTTACATTTAGCCTTCTAGCGAGCCTCATAGAATAATTCCCATAATGTAATCACTAATGAAAACAYCCACTAATGGAAACATCCACTGACAACAACATTTATTGATGGAAACATCCACTGAAGGAAACATCCACTGACATAAATTGCATACGATAGCATCACATTCCTGCAGTCCTTCCTATCGCACCTTGAGAACATGAAATACCCCAAGAAAATCCCTTAGACTTCTCTTGCACACCATAAATACACCCCAACACCTTTAACACACCTCAAATAAATTTTGTGCACCTCAAACTTGATCTCTTGCTTGGTTTCTCTACAAATGCAAAATCTATCCTGTATTTATAGTAATTGTGTGCCCACTTTTGAGATCGACCTTTAAAGACTAGCTGAGTCGACCTCAATTTTTTGGTTGGGTTGTGGAATGGAAAAATTAATATCTCCTCTTTATTAAGGGGTTATAGGGAATTCCATATATTGTTGGAAAGGTCTCGGAATAAGATTTCCAACCATATAACTTGTGCTCCCATTTGATCTAGGTATGTAGGATAAAATTTCCTCAAATATAGGGTATCCAAACTAACCAAAAATAATACATTCAACAATCTCCATATTTCAATATTTATCTTGGATATTTGTAGTCTTGTAATATTTATCCTGGACATCTGTAGGATCCCCATGTCTTTGACATCAATGACAACAACATTTCCAACACCAACATATAAATTTGGGAAGATCATACCATATTATTTTCAAAGTAGGTTTGTTTTTGAAAAACCCCTTATAGCATTTGTTCCAATCTGTAGATATGCCCATCCAATATTTTGGACTTTTCATCTTGTGGCCAATCCCTACAAAGGTTCCATGCCATGTCTATTTTGACAAAGATAATTTGAATAAGAGGTGGTGAATTGTTTCCATTTAAAATAGACACAAATCACACTAACATGGGCCTCAAATTCCCTTCTTCTAGAGATTATTTTCAGTTAAGATATTTGCATGAACCATAACCCAACAAAATATGTTTATTTTAGGAAGACCATCAATATGCCAAACCTTTTTCCATAGATTGAAATGTTGGGGTAGGGGAAGGTAATTCATTTGGAGATAATAAACATCCTTGACACAATATTTCAAGACTCCCCATCCCTTTCAATTATGGGAAAGTAGATCGAATGGAGCATAGCCCTTTAAAGAAGCAAACAAGGAAGAGACAAGAGGGGCTAAGTGGGATGGGGGCGATCCAATTAACTAGCCCATATAACGACCATTGTCAACATACCAATATGAGATATTAAAATGAGAATGAAATCCCTATCTATCCATCCAAATATTTAAGGGAAGTAGGTAACCATTTTCCCCCAAGGGTAGTTTTCCCATGAAATTGTCCTTCCAAATCTTGATCAACTTGTCATTACTTGGGATCCATGTTAACTTGGATTGAACAATCGGGACTATATATTTAAGGATTTTTTCTATATGTAATAATTTCTTATTTTCTAGTAGACTATCATTGCATCTCTTGCGATGTCCATGAAAATACTTCTTGAAGAGAACCTTCTTCCACCATTCTATATTTCCATAGATTAGCCTCCAAATTAATGTGGCTCCCAAAGCCAGATTCATAAGAGAGGGGTATTTTATTCTCAATCCTCCTCTATATTTGGGTGCTCGCACTATATTCCAATTAACCAAATGATTTTTTTTGGATTTGATTTCCCTCCTACCACGACAATTTTCTTATTTCTTGAGAGAACTGTTGCAGTATTCCCATCGGATATAACATAGTAGATCACTCAAAAATTAGGAGAATTGAGGGAACTGAATTGATAAGAACAACTCTACCTACTAGGTTCATCCACTAAGAATCCCAGTGCTAAAATTTGAACTTGATTTTACTAATAATGTTATGCAAATAATGTTTCATTGGATTTATCAAAGAGATTGGCATCCCCAAGTACTTAAAATAGGTCCAAGACTCTTCACAGGGAAATAATAAAACTCTAGAAATTGCTTGAAGGAGTTGGGAGGAGATATTCTAACCAGAAATTTGGGTTTTTCAATTGTTGACCTTGCCACCTAAGGCATTTAAAAATTGATCCAAAACATTTTTTAATTTATTAGTGATGATGGTTGAGGTTCCACCAAGGATAAGGGTGTCATCAACAAACTTAGAGTGATTCATACTCTTAACACCTATGACTAATTTAACTCCCAAAATATTTCCGGTGATCGTTACATCCTCCAATATCCTAGTTAAGGATATATCCATAATGATATACAAAAGAGGGGACAAGGGACAGGGGATAGCCATGTCTCAACCCTTGTCTACCTTGAAATAAATAAGTGGGCCTCCCATTTACTAAAGGTGTTATCCATGGGTTAATAATGTAAGAAACTCATTGAATAAAGAGAGGAAAAAAGATAAATTTAAAAAGGACATAAAATAAAGAGTTCCTTGCCCTTTCAAATGCATTGTCCATATCAATTTTGATGATCATCCCCTTTCCCTTATTCTTCCTGCTTGCATGAATTTCTTCCTATACCATAATTATGTTGTCCATTATTTGATGCCTCGGCATGAATCCCCCTTGGTTGTGAGAAATTGGTTTGGAAAGAATGTTTTTCACCCTACTTGACATTATATGTGTTAATATCTTATAAGAGGAGTTGCACAGAAATATTGAGAGTAATATAGATAAGGAGGATGTGTTGTCTTCTTTATGGATACAAGCAAGGAAGGAATAGTTTGTATCACCACCAATTTTGTAGGATTTTTTAACATGCTATAACATTCACCTTAAGTCCATTTTAATTATGTCCTAGCAGACTCAATAAAAATGAATGGTGAAACTGTTGAGTTCTGGAGCTTTGTCAAGAGCCAGTCCCCATATTGCATTGGTGATTTCATATTCCTTAATTAATTTCATAAACTTGACATTATCTACATGAGAGATTAGAGAAGAGATGTGCTCCAACATTATGGTAGTGGAAATAGGGTCAGCCCCCTCCTAGACTATATACAAGGATTCAAAATGAGATCTGGTTGTCTCCTTTATTTCTATAAAATCACTTACCTTTGACCCATATTCTAGGGATATTTATTTAATATTGCTATTCTACTCCCTATATTTGACTTGCCTATGAAAAAAGGAGGTGTTTCCATCCCTCACTTTTATCCACAAGATTCATGATTTGAGGTACCACATTTCCTCCTTTGATATGAGAAATTTGTGTAGCTTGTGGAAAAGGATAATTTATTCTTTGAGGTGGTAACTATTAATGTATTGCACCTCTTGTCTCTCTTGAAGAGTTTAAATTTGAGATGGTGAGATGGAATTTTCCTTTTTCAAGGGGAGATTACAAGTGTTTCTCCCACTACTTAAGGTCTAGTTTAATAAATTTTAATTTATGTTCTGATATTTATATTGGATATCCAGTAATATATTGATTCCATTTAGTTGAGATTATATCCATGATATTGGAATCTTGAAGGAATAGTGGGTTGAACCTAAAGAGGAGGACCCAACATGTGGAATTTCAAGGACTAGTAGAGCTATCGGTTTATGATCATAGGTGGAAGAGATAATCTTGGAGGATATTAGATTTTCATCCAACAAGAGATCGCTCTAAATAAGGAATCTATATAGCCTTGATGTGATGTATCCTTGACTAATCCTTTATTAGTTCAATTATGTTTTCCTTTAATTGGTTTAATGTCCACTAAATCCCATTCCATCATAAGATATTCCATTTTTTCTTGAAATGGGTCCCTTACTATGTTTTCTCCTCCTTTTTCTTTGATACTAGTTTGTGAATATTCAATTTCTTTTAGAGCCTGAAGAGAGAGCCAACAATATTCCTTTTGTTTATATGTTGTCAGTATATAATCATTAAATATGTTAAATTGCTTACATAATCGTTGATGTGTGAAACATAGTAATACACAATGTTTTATTTGAAGTGAGAATTCCAAATAGATTGAAGACTTGTCCCATAAGGTATAAATGCCTCCTGAATCCCCTCTAGAGATTAATGTTGTTCCTTCACTTATTTTCCATTGAATTTTACTTATTCTCAAAGCTTTGAAATATTATAACGTAGTCTCCTAGAGAAGGAGGATAGATGGTTTTCAGATTTTATTAGGTCTCTCAATGCTTCTTCTTTAAACTAGCAACCTATACCTCTACAATTCAAGGAGACTTTATTCATTATTTGAAAATTCATTTTTGGCTTCCACCTTGTGGTGGAATAGTGACTCCAGGATTATTAGAATTTCAATATATGGTCCCTAAATACTTTTTGATAGTCGATTGGATACCCCAAAAAAAGTCTTTGTTTGTTGTTTCTTCCCTTTTTATTTTTCTAGCTTCCTATCGACCTTCACAACATCTCCTCTACTCTTTCCTCCTCTTTGCCTTCTTCTTCTAGTCATTGGTGGTATTTTTTCTAAGTTAAAATACCTAATGTGTATTGTTGATTCTATCAGATATGGTCAATTTCTTCTTGTCTATCTAAGAGAGTGTATTCATTAGCGATAGGGGGGGATCTTCTTGAGTTTCGAAGAGAGTATTAAATTGAGGAAATGATGATATGGGGGTTGCAATTGATGGAGCTATTACTTTAGTGAATGAAATTGGATCTTCTTGGGAAATGACTTCATACTTTTTGGATGGAGAACTTGTGCTTCCTCCCTTAGGATGACATGGTGATTGAATTAAGGTTCCATGAGCCTGTCCTGATATTGTTTTTGGAAAACTCTCAACTTATTGAGGTTGAAGGGACACTTTCTTAAATTCAGAGGGGGTTGAAGGTCACAAGGATGAAGGAGCTAATTTTATAATTAATGAAGAGGCCAGTTGCTTAGAAATTGTCTTATTTTTGAATACTTTCCATTGATATTCCTTTTTTGAATTAGGTTAGGATAGTGGGAGTTTCTTCTTCTTACAATCCTTTGCAAAATTCCCATATTCATGACAAAATTTTCATTTGAAGGGTATTTACTCATAGTCTAGTGGTTGGACATGCTTCCAATTGTCAAGCATTAGGAGGATAGATTCTGGAAGTCATTTTTCTAAATCAACCTCCACATAGATCATTGCGCATGAAAGCATGGCATCATTAGGCTCATATTTATCAATGTAGAAACCTATAGATTTTACAATACTAAAAAACATATCTTCATTCCAACATTAAAGAAGCGGGTGTATAAGGTGAACCCAAACTGTTATAACCCTAATTTGCACCAGACATGCATACCTAACAACAAGCCATCTTACTTACTATTTTTTCCAAGCCAATACTAAATAACTCTTCTTAAAAACCAATTTTTTGAAGATGTACGCGCCCTGCACCATTATTGTCCGCGTATGTATGCTAGTTGCACCACTACTGCCCGCTTACGTATTCTATCTGCACCACTACTGCCCTCTTACATATGCTAGCTGCACCATTACAACCCATGTATACCCACAAAAGTTGCAAAAAATAAAAAGTTGCAAGGGAATACGGGCTTTTGGGTAGTTTCCTAACCAATTGACCGCCCATAGCCCGTCACCCAACCAAATAACTATCTTTTTGGCATACAAAAGAAGGTGTTGGGGTACCATTCTAAGGATAAGCATGAAAGTAGTGAAACTCTGCCCATTTCTTAATCCCCCCTTGCCCCAAGAATTTGCAGCCACATTGTGAGTTTGAGCCAGAATTTCCCATTCTTGCCCTTTTTCCTCATTCACAAACCTATGCATATTCTCTAGAGAGAAGTGTGAGATAAGAAGGATACGTGGAAGCAGTTGGATCTTGGTGAAGAGGAACCCAGGATTGGGTTCGAGGAGCAGTCTTCAATTTCGTTTTGTAAGTGACATTATGAGATTAATATAAAGAAGTAATTTGGTCCTCCCACCATATGATTTGTTTAATCTGTATGACTTATTTACATTTTATTATGACATCTAACCCATTAATCCATATATAGAATGCTTGTTCGCAGTTTCTTGTTTGTCTTTTGGTGAATGCAGGTCAGTCGTGGGAGGAGATTTGTAGTTGAGGAGCGACCGAACACATTGGGATCGACACTGGATGCGGAGTTCAAGGTAAGACTACCGCATCCCTATACTTTGTACTTTATATATTATTGTGGGGTGTTGTCAGGATAGTGGTTAAACATAGGAGACTTTAGATAGTTAGCTTTGCCTGCACTTTAGAACCCTACTGTAGCCCGTAGGGGGGTTTTCCCACTATAGAAGAATTGGAGACCGTACTGGGGAGCCTCTAGGGTTTTTAGGGGATTTCTATTTTTGGGTATTTTTTAATTGGTTTATTTACTGTTTTTTGAGTTTCAGTAAGTTTCTGTGTCTTTAAGGGATTCTGGTCTTCCATACCAGTAATCCTTGCCTGTGCTTGACTATTAATTTTTTTCTTTTTAGAGAAGTCATAGAGGTGTACGCGGCCTGTAGTGGGTCTGCACGCGTACATACGTGCCCTATATTTGGACATCCCGCGTACATACGCAGGCTGTTGAAGTATCATTTGCGTGTCTATATCAAGAAAATATTTTTAAAGAAGAGGCAGTCATCCTCTTCCCTGTGAAGCCATTTTTATCATGGGTTTTCTAGATTTATCCCCGGTCTTTGTTTCGTACAGTATTTGGCCTAGGTCTGATAGCAATTAGCTTTTCTTTATCAAGATTTCTTGTTTTCTTGATTAGGGTTTGAGACAAGTTTTGTGAGGTTTTTCTGATTAACTTGTTTAGTATTGTCAATAACTCTCTATGAGCCGTAGTAGACCATATGTTGGTTTTTGGTCTCATCTTGTCTTCACTTTTCCCTTTTTACTTGCTTTAGAAGAAAAGAAAAGAATTCATTTTCAAGTTTCTTATTTTGGAGCATATAAACAAAAATGTTTTCAGTTTCTTGTTTGGTTAAGTAGTTAGGTTAGTTGTTTTTTTAGGAACAATAGTGCTTTATTAAGTCCTTTACTGAATACATAGGAATTTAAGTAGCTCGCATTCAAGTGAAATTCAATTTTGAGTTTTTCTTTTAAAATATCTTAGAGAGAAAAGTTAGTTAGAAAAGTTGGTTAAAGAGTGTTCAATTTGCAAATCTTTGTTTTTTGAAAAAGAAGTAATTTTGTTTCCAACATTTGTTCTTCTCTTTCGTCTCTTAACAAACACCATCAGATTTATTTCCATTCCTTTGACTTAAGATAAACCACTTAAAATCAACGCTTAATTAAAATTAATCAGACTTTGTGTTTGTAGGGTCCATTAACTAGATTAGCCTAGAGCCTTGATTTAGGTTGGAGAGGAAACTCTTCAAGTCTATAAAACAAACATAGGAGTCTGTGCTAGGGAGTGAAAAAGTCTAGTAACGTGGAAACTATATGGGACCCCCCTCTAACATAGAGGATAAACACAAGGTCGCATGTGAAAAGGTAGCAGAGATAACCCCTCCAAAGCCAGACCAATCGTAGTGGAGGAACACATATAGAGGACTTATCTTGGGATTACGTTGATCGCATTTGCCATGGAGCTTCGTGGGTCTCGAATTCGTTCGAGGTCCTCAGTCGTCTTCCAGAACACTTGCTTTCGATACCCTCAATAGGTTTCGAGCTTCATACCCTGCTCATTGCGGTCCACCTAACTATCGACTATACCCGCCTAGTAGTCGTTCACGAGATAGCAACCTAGTTGTCTTTAATTTTAGGGACTTACACAGGTGACTACGGGGGTATATCGCGGTACCTAAGGAAGACATTGGTCCATGCTTTGTAGAGTATACCTAGAGGGTGCTTCCATGTTCGTGTTGCACTTGCACCGGTAAGTTTCTCTAGTGTTGGTTGTTGTAACTACTCTTCCAACTAGTAATAGTGGTTTGCTTGTTGCATATCATAGGAACTTTTTCTAGTGCATGTTTTAGTCTTAAATGATAGAAAGCCTTAGTGTGTTGTTGATCCTCTCACACAGTGGAATAACAAGAGCTACGTCGATCGTGAAGGATTTTGGGCCTGTCGTCGGTTAACTTGGAACCACTACCGCCACCGTGAGGCAAAGACTTGACCAAGAAGGGTCATTTGAGGTGAACGAGCCATAGGAAGTTGTACCTGAGCCATCTCTGAGAGGAGAACATTCGTTTCCAGAGGGACCAACTATTTCTAAACTTGGAACGGAAGCTATCGATCTGTATAACTCTCTGATCATTGACTCGTTGGTGCCACTTCTGATACAAATTTCCCCTCCAAGGGCAACGCATCACGAGAATCATATAATCCTACAAGAAACAATGGAAGCAAATGATGCTACTTCATCAGGGAGTCCTCATACTCCCTCTATGGTTGCCACAATCAGGGGAGTTTCACCTCCTAACTCACCTTCATAGGTCTGGGCCACTATGGTCTCGACTGCCTCTACCTCAGGCAGTGGTCCAATTCCATCCATGGAGGTGATCACTGCACCATTTACGTAGAGTGCGACGGGCCATCCATTTTCATATGGGATGCCCAACTTTGACATGAACTCGGTCCTCTCCTACTCCACCTTACAGACTTTGGGTCTGGGGGCAGGTAGCTCAAACGCTACTCTATAAGGATCCATGGGGGGCACCTCAGCCTCTTATAATGTTTTCCCTTACGATGAGGGTCATATACCTCCATCATCTCCCTAACTCGGTGGCCCTCCTCAACAACCCATATGGACAAGCATGAACTACAACCTTTCCAAAGCAGGTAGTCAAGGACCTTCTTCTAGTACCACACCAGTGGGTTCTTTGTCATTCTCTTTGTTCGGCATGTTAGGTAACAATGCATTCTTTTCAGTTGTCACCTCAGTCAAGGGCAACCCTGGTTTTGGATAAAAAAATCCTGCGCAGGCTACTATTCTTACACAGGGGGAACACACTTCTCAAGGACCTTAGAATACGTGGCAGGTATCAGTTCCCTCGTCAGGGATGTCGACCAGGGGAAGCCCCTTCCATGGTCAATGGAACCTTGGGCAAGGCTCAGGACCTATGCTCATCGGATCGACGGGGGGAAACCCTTTCCAGAATCTTTGGAACAATACGTCGGGAGCAATCCCTTCTCAGCCCTCAACGTCTTACTACGAGAGTCAGTCAATGAGGTCTCAACAAGTGAAACATCTGAATGTTGTCCTAGGCCATGGTTTTTACTAGAACCCAGGCCAACAGCCTAACTTTTCCTGGCAACCTGGTGCCAGCCAAATCCCAAGCTCCTATCCTTTTGTACATACTCAACAACCTAAGCTATCATTTCTGGCAACTTTGCATTTTCCATACTTGTCAAGATTATTGAATGACCCAATTTGTCACGATCCACGTTGGGTTGCCATGTCGACCAAGTTGTCCTTGGACATTCCAAAGTTCGAAGGCAAGCCTAATGAAGACCCATGCGATCATGTGACAACATTTCATCTATGGTGCTCATCCAATTCTTTGAGGTATGACTCCATTCAGTTGTGTTTGTTCAACGCACTCTTATCATAAGTGTCGGGAAATGGTACATCGAGCTCGATCGCTCAAGATACTCTAATTTTGGCGAATTGGAAATGGTTTTCTTAAACCATTTTAAATTACCTATGAGATATGATGCCAGCATAGAATTGTTGCCCAACTTTGAGTAGACAAAGGCTGACCATATCTCTGATCACATCTGAGAA
>JASDQU010253172.1:0-16098 GCA_032191745.1 Picea mariana
ACTGAGAAATACACATTCACAAGAGACACAACATTTATCCTGGGAAACCCTCTAGGGGAAGAAAACCCAGCAAAAACTTCCTTATCATAAATTGCCAATACAATGTCAAGAGATAACTCAAACCAATACAGAAAGTCCTCTCCAAAAGATGTGCCACTCTTCTCCCTCTCTCCAACTGGTAAGTCACAACTTGCCTCTTAGAAATGAGCAAGTGTGTTGTGTGTCAAAGTGAGGCGCTGACCTCTCTATATATACAAGTCTGGCACGTGTGAAGTGTCTCTTCACTGGCAAGGCCGACTTCTCAATCTGGGTGGGTAAACCCACCTTTATTATATTTCTGGGTCTCAATAATAACTGTTGGGGCCGACTTCTTATTCTGCCTATTATATTTGTCTATTGACCAATCCGTAAAAGGGGATTTGGTCCTAATACAATAACCGACATGATCAATCCTCAATGGGGATTGATCCTATGAATAATATAACAATAATAATAAGAATACTCTTTGCAGTTACATTATTTCAACACTTTGTAACCATTTCCTGAGAAGAATAAAACCCCAATCAAATGATGCCCCATTTGGGTTTCCAAGATCAAATCCATCTTATGTTGCGTTTATATTGTTGTGTGATCGAATTCTCTCATTTAAATCTTAGTTGGACACAATGTAAACCACAATAACTCCCCAATCCGTTCGAAAGAAAAATGGTTAAAACTTAAATGTATTAGAACTCTCTTCAGTTCGTTTTAACTCCCAACATTAAAGAAATTGAGAATTTGGTTGCTATGTACCAACCATAGTGATTCACACTCTGTTCTGTTCACTTGTTATTGAACTAGCACCATAATTGTTGATCTGTGGAATCGTGGATTACATTCCATAGTTACAACATCGATTGGAATTATCACTAAAAGGACGAATTGTTTGGTCTATTGATTCATATACTACAACCAATATCTTTAGTGTATGCTTTGGATGTCATTTCCTAAATCCCCAAGCATTGAATCAATTGGGCACTTAAAATTTTCATTTGAATAGCTGGTGAGTTTAACCCCCTCCATTGAATAAGCAGATATGTATTCTCATATGCGTGGAAGCAACAAACAATGTTAGAGTTTGTTTGACTGTTGAATTCCGGCACTAAATCAATTTAAGAGTATGGTTGGATTCTAATCATAACAATTGTCCCCATTTCCTACATTATTGGTTGGTTCCCATTATACCATTTGCTATATGTTAATTCACTGGTATTTATTGAGATGTAAACCTTGATATTTAATCTCAGCCATTCACCTCTGTACAAAACGTGGTGAACTTCCCTCGGTTCAAAAGGTGGTGAGCAACCTACGACAACCCCTCTGGATGTGTGTGTGCTAAAAGGGCACTTACAACCATCGTGTGTTCTATCAAATAGCTATTTTAGATATCCTATAATTATGAATCCAGGAAGTCCCCGAGGTGTAGGATAGTCGATGACGGAGTGTGTTGTTAAAGTCACCGGTTCGAAACCTGTGGGGACAAAAAATCCAACCATGTTAAGGGTTGGTGTGGCTCAGGCCGGGTGCGATCCCTTGGTGATTTTGACAGCTTAGATGCCCCTGAGTCGCGGTTTCTCAAGCCACAGGTTAATCACGTAGCCAACAGGTCCTGCACAAATTAAAAAACAAAAAAAAATTATGAATCCAGGAAGAAGTGAGAAGTTCTTGTAGATTGGTAGAACATATGTAAACGTATTAGTTGAAGTAAATGGAGTTTGGACTTTGTTCTCATAATGAAAAGGTTATGTGGGAACCTTCATTTGGCAGTGCAAACAAAACAGTGAAGTCTTCAACCAAAGCAGGAAACAAATCCTTCATTCCAGGAAATAGCAAGTGAACCAAATTCAAACCCCAAATCTAAACAGAGGTTGTAGAGAAGCATTGTTTATTTCCGTAGAGTATCCATATTGATGAGATATATGGGCCATAGGCCTACCATTTATGGATCACATATTTCAATAGTAAATACTTGGAAAATGACTGTGTCTTGGACAGTCCTAACTCAAGTGCTATTAATGCAACATAAATTAATACTGATGACAACACTTTCTGATGTAGTGTTTGATGTATTTTGAATGTTAAGGATGATGTTCCCTGATCATATTTTTTCTATTGCAGGGAATTTCAATTCAATATGGGCATGTGCTTCTTGTGCTAAAGAGTATTGGATTGCTTTCCCCAATGCACTGACCATGATAACTCACTGTTATCTCCACATTTGGCCACTAAGGCTACCAACCCATCATTTTGTCTTGGACAAAAGAGCATGGGATCTTTTTCAACTATAAACCATCTGCAATTGAAGATATGACCACAATTTTATTTATAACATTCGAGTCATAGTCATAATACTCATATAATCATTAGCCTAGTGGGTTAGCTCAACCAGTTAAAACAAACTGTTTCAAGGGGGAGTTCACTATGAGGTCTCCCTTTCTAGTCTCACCGAGGTTCAAGTTAGAATAGGTATCATTAGGTTACCAACTGCTATTATGGTTGGGGGTTCAACCACCCTCCATATGAATATTCAGTAGAAGAGGGAGGATCCCATGAGGTTTTACTTGGAGAAAAAAAACTCACATAACCATTCATCCTACTTGGTATAATTACCAAAAGGATATAGAGTCCCAACAAGTTACAGAAAAGTACATGGTTGTATAAAAGTCTGGAATCTATTGTTAGTATGTCACCCATAACACTCATAAATACTCTATCTATGTAGGTGGACAAAACCTTTATGCACAACAAAAAATACTAAGAATAAGAAATAAACAATAAAAGTAGAATGTAGTAGTAAGATATACAAAAGCGTAATCCTAGAGGAGGAATGTATAGTGGGATTAAAATCCCATTGGCTGCTGAAAAAAGTAAAAATAAAGGTCCAAGAGGGAGATGAAAAAATTTGAACCTGGATTGATAGAGTTTACCTGGATACTAGGTTAGCATTCTTCTATAGATGGGTGCAGCCAACATACATAGTAGATCCTTGATGGCACAACATATCTGTCTTCTTGGTTTCTTGTGCGCAACAGAGATAGAGCATAGTGATGGTGCAAAACTAGTCTGCTTTGGGAAGTGTGTTGCAGTGATAGACAATGAGAAAGTGAGGATGCATGTATGCACTAGTATCATCCTTTTCCTAGATTTAGAACTGTTGTTTAGATTTAGCATTCCGGTTAGCTAGAGTTTGCTTTATCAGTTGTAGCATGCATTTACTTAGTACTATATTTAAAGGAGGGTGTGGATCCGTATGATAGCTAGGGCACGACATGAGACTTTCTAATCTGCAAAGATCTATAGGAGACACCAACAAGTTTTAATGTTGTTGTTTATCTCCAGTAGGAAGCACAATATCCCTGGCAAATATTTCTATGTAAGGGGGCACACTAGTTGAGATGATTTGGGTTATGTTTGACTATATCAGTTAGGGGCACTTCATGCATGTGCCTGGATACATTGCATTTCCCTATCTTACCAAGCTATAAATAAGATGAAAGATGCACCAATATATTAGTTGGAGATTTTTAGTTTTGAGCTTATGCATTGTAATTTTCTTCTTTGTTGTTTGAAATAGAATACATATGTAGTTTTAAGTGGTTATGTTTAGAGTGTTTCGAATATTCATAATTTCCAGCAGTACATGTTTGTAGATTATTGTAGCTCATATTTGTAGTTTTGATGGAAGTTTTCAAGTTTTAAGCTACCTAGGTTAAGGGTTATTTTTCTGAGTGCAGAATCTACATACCATGGTTTGAAATTTAACATGGTATTAGAGTACATTCATTGAAATCCTTCAGATCAATGTATGGAATGCAATTCTGCCTATGAGAGGGAGTTGTGAAGGATTTAAATGTGTGTACTGCATGAACCTTACTGAGTGAAGTAGATCCAGACATGTGATAGGTTGTTGGGTGAGATGCCCAGGATTTTACAGTGACTAGAAGGTTTTTATTGGCTTGAGAATATGAGATAGGAAATCTGCACCTGGGATAACTTGCTGATTTGATTTCTTTTGTGTCTGGTATAATTGTTCAAGTGTGCATTTAAGGGTTGCAACAATGGTCAGGTTTGGTCTCCAAGAGCATCACATGTTGGAGGGTGCTTCCAACTTGGTAAAGTGGAAATGCACATTGTAGAGTCTTTTGGAAGAAGTTGAATTGAGGTATATTGTGGATATGGAGGTCCCACCTCCCACTGATCCCAAGGACTTGGAAGAACATACTAAGAAACCAACAAAGGTTAAGTCAATCATCCTAGAATTGTTGATGGATCACTTGATTCCTCACATCACAAAGAAAGATACATTGAAGGAGATGTCTAATGCCCTTGTAATGTTGTAACAAAGTGTCAATCTATCTTGTAAAATTATTCTCAAGAAAAAACTCACCAGTTCTCGCATAAGAAAGATTGATACTATACTGAGCTATCGAATGAAGATCACAAAGTTGAGAGATCAAGACACTATCATTGGAGAATATTTTGATGAGAGTGAGCTAGTTCAGATCACTCTGAATGGCTTTGGTCCATCATGGCATTACTTTGTTCAATATATTTGTACTCAAAAGTTACCCACTTTTGAGAAACTATGGGATGATTTGTTAGTGATAAGGTAAGATAATTTTATTGATGTCTAACGAATGACCACAAAATTCAGTCAATGGGACTATTGAGTAAAATAGTGTTAATACAAAGTGAGAGGACAAAAATGGCTCCTAAAGAAAGTAAGATGCAGGAAGTAAATAAACGTATTGATCTAAGCCAAGGCAAGATACAAAGACCTATACCGCTAATGAAAATATGATCCAGGAGAAAAGAAGAAAGAAACCAAGATAAAGGATAGAAATAACATGAACATAGCAAGGCCCACTATGGCTAGCTCCCTGAACATTCAAAACCAAATGGAGGAAACTCTGGATAGAAACCTATCTGAAAGAGGAGCTGGAAGAGAATCTGGTATGCATATTGTGTTGCTTCCTGGAAGAGGTTATCTGTCATCAAAACCTAGGTGACCTCGTCTGACCACTGGTGTGGGAGATGGAACAACGTAATCATTGGGGTCTCTGGGATGCATAAATGGGCCTCACTGATCTAGAAGTTAGGCCATGCCCTCCATGTTTTTCTATATTCTCTTGGGTGATTGTGTAATGGAATCTTCCATGTTCTCTTGTTTTCTTCTCATATTTTGGAGAATTACAAGTGTTTCTCTACAATCTGAATCTTTAGATCTATTCCCCTTTGGAATATTTTTACAACCATTGTACTCTTGTCCAATTATGAGTTTGGAGCTAAACTCACAACTCTTAGAATTTCATTACTTTGCTCAATTTCTTCATTTCTTGATTTTGCAATCAAGGTTGGATACCCTCTCCTACCAATAGTAGAATAAAAATGAGAAAGAACTGGAATTTTTTTTATATTGGTGTTGATGGTCTAGGCCAGCACCTAGTCGTTGACTAGAGGGGGTTCAATTCGACCCATTACCAATGTATCAGAGGTGTTACTACAAAAACAAGTGTTCTTGTTTAGGCAGAGAGACCCTTCCCTCGTGTGTTTAACCTCAAAATCAGATCCATATCCCACTCCCAAGCCAATTATTCCATTCAAAGGTATTTTCTTATGGCTTGGGTCCTTGTTCCTTAAATGTGTCTTCTTTAGGGTTGAAGCCCTTGGATTTTAGACTTGAATCATGTCTTGGGTGAAGATACCATTCCTAGCTATATTGAACCTTGGAATTGGGCTTGTATGAAACTCCCAAGTTAAAGATTCCATCTAGAGGCTTGTTCTTATGGGTTGGGTCTCCATTCATGGCCAAATTTCCTTATAAGTATCTCATTTAGGGTCAAAGACTCAAAATTTCAGCCTCAAATCGTGTCTTGGGTGAGAAGACTCTTATTTATTGCATTGGGCCTTGAAATCATGATTGTATTCCACTCTTGGGCCAAATATTCCATCCAAAGGGCTTGTCTTGTGGTCTAGGTGCTTATTCATGGCCCATGTGCCTTAATATCAACTCCTTTAGGGTCCAAGCCCTTGGATTTCAGCCTTGAAGCATGTCTTGGGTGAGGAAACCCTTCCCTAGTGCACCAACACTCAAATTGGGCCTGAATCTCACTCTTGGGCTAAAGATTCCTTACAAGGGTTTGTCTTGCACTAGTATCATCCTATTTGCCTTAGAATTAAGGTATTAACTTATTTAAATCCCAAGTCACTTGAAGCAAGTCTTGGGTGTGAAGGCTCTAATATAACATTATAGTATCCCCCTCTTTTCTATGTGATTAATGTGTAGAGTGTTATAAATTTAGTGGGGATTGCATTCCTTATGAGTTTGATTGCATTCATTTAAACCAGAACTAAAAACCTTCAAATTAATAATAAAAAAGCATTGGCTCCCATATTTATTGATTGTGAGAGGTCACATTCTAAAAACTTTGAAGCTTCAGTAAGAAAGATAATGCAGAAGACACCGTTTGGTTTTCTATACAAGAGGGTTCATCTAGAGTCATTTTATACAAATCCATGGCCTGAGTGCTTCTGCCAAACTTCTCCTGAGACAGATGAGCACATATGTCCTTCAGAAAACGTCATGGAAGTATTTAATAGTCAATTATCATCTGATGGAAGTGAGGTGGACGAGTCTTCGATTGGCAATGCTTGAACTCTTATAACAAACACAACAAATATGGTTTTTTCATAGCTCTAATGGAAATTTCCAGATTGATTGAAATATATAAAAGAAGGTCCTGAGCTTAGAGTGATTTTTTTAATGTAGTTTAGCCACACATCGATCAATGGTGCAGGGCTTAACATGCTATAACCATGAACCAGAGTATACCCTGTAAGAGGATTCCTGTACAATCATGCCCAATCCTTCCACCATTTTTTTGGAGGGTTGACACAAAGCTTAAATAACAAATGATATGGAATCATAGTCTAGATCTCGTCAAAATGAATACAAGGGTGCTTTAAATTCATACACAATTTAGTTTTGGCAATGTCTATTGGTCACATGGCTTTGTGCTTGTTGTTTTGTCTGCAATGGTAATTGAGGATTATTAATAGTTGATGTTGGTTGTAACAATCTTTCCACTCCATAAGATTTGTGCTCTCGAGATGCTGAATCTCTATGAATGAAAATGTACCAAAAAAATCATCCTTTTGAGGTCCCATATTTGACCTCCAACATTTTGCTTTTCTTTTTTGGCATGTATTGTCCCTTCTTCTCTTTGTTGGATTTTTTTGTAGGGCTTTTCTATTTTTTTGTCATGGTCATTGTTGGCTTCCTTCAAATTTTGATGGAGATGGCTATACTGAATAAGATATACAAATAAACCAAGTAGCTACCATCATTGGTACTTGATTAACAAGTCACATTGCCCAATCACATTGATATGCGTGAAAGAATATTAAAATGTTATGTGACTTAAATTATTAATTGTGAAAACAAAACAAAAAGAAACAAAAAATGAGACAACAAAACCAAAATAATTGAACCCAATACAATTCTATATGTGACTGAATTATACAATTCTACTTTTGCTACAATGGAGTTACAAAAGATAGACACTGTTCATTTTCCAATAACAAAATTATAATTACTTCTCTATGAAGGGAAGACAATTCAATTTTATTCCAGTAATAC
The DNA here is from genome assembly GCA_032191745.1 of Picea mariana. Taxonomy (NCBI): domain Eukaryota; kingdom Viridiplantae; phylum Streptophyta; class Pinopsida; order Pinales; family Pinaceae; genus Picea; species Picea mariana. Next base: position 7,679 of record JASDQU010253172.1, read on the forward strand.
AAGTATCTATGTTTACAAAATGACATGAAGGTCACAACCTGATAAACACTACAATATGGCCATGCAATATCATAATTGAATATAGCCATAAAGTGCAACATTAGAATTACATAAACCCAAACAAGTGAACGCAAGTCCAAGTCTTTGCAGATTTGATGCATTTACAACCAATTAAGATATGGGAAAAGATGGATTATTGGACGTAATGAATCCTGAAGTATCTGGAAGATGGATTTCTGGACTTCTGGGGTTCAAATGTCCATGTTTTACTTGCTGACATGTACAAGAGTTGGGTTAGTTTTGATACCAAAAAGAATATTTTTCTAGCTAGCCTTAAGTAATTATTTGACACACAAAATATAAGCTTCATAAAGTTGATAAACTTAACAACTTACAAAATTATTTGGAAGAGAATACACTTATAGGAAACTTGAATGTCTTGTGGAAGGTCCCATTGATAGAGGGTCACATCTACAAAAACAAATATGATAATGAGACTTTATTTATTTATTTTATTAAATTAAGAGGGTAGAAAAGTTAACATATAGATTGCATACCTAGCACTTGTCCCAACTCCACCTTCAAAAACATCAGATATCTTACATTTTCTATTTTTCTCTATTTTTCTTATCACTATACTAAGCTCAGTTGTTTTTGGAAGGTGGTTTTTCTTCTTAAATCCATCGATTTTACACCTATAAAATGCTTGACCCATTTTCACAAGAACATCTGAATGATTGGAACCCCCTCCTTTCTGTGTGCATCTATGGTAAATGGTACGAACTAGATTATGTGATTTCTCCATAACCTGTGTACCCTAAATGGCCAAGATTCCATATTTTTTTTCAAACCATGGTCCATGTGCAAATAATTGATGCTACAAAAATTGGCATCAATCTATCTTAGAATACCAAACAAATGTACCAAATGAAGTTAATTTACAATAAATTATGTAAAGTAAAGAAATGTATAAAGGAAAGTACTAGTGGGATGAAAATTAATATGCATACCATATAATGTGTCATATGGTTGTCTCCCCAGGCTTCTATCATTGCTCTTATGAAGTCAATAATAGCTTCTTGAAAGGTTATTGCATCACCTTCCATGAATTTTTCCTTATCCATCAGTAGAAAAAAAGATGGAAGTGACCTCCAAGCACATTTCTTCTTTCTAGTTGATTCACGCCCTTCACTAGTGCGATCATCTTATGCATCAATTAATTCTTCATACAATCCACAACATCTATGTCCACATATGTTTTCAAGAAAACAACATGCCTTGACACCTGACATTGATGGCTTTGCTGGAAGATTTCCTCATGTACCTGACCTCTTAATATCTTTTTCAATTTTAACATGTCCACTATGCAAACCTGCTTTTGAAAGAACACATTCAATTGCCTCAATTGACTTTTTACTTTCAGACCGTGGGGTTTTGTTCCATGCAAACAAAATAGATAAATACACCATCTTATCAACAATTCTCACAAATGCATGCAAAGTGCAAATGTGCACCCTAATCAATGGTATAGGAAGCACTACATCTAGATTTGGATCAAGTTGATCACGGTTGGGAGGAAGGTTTTCATGACAACTCAAAATACCACATTTCCAACTTCGATCTTTTTGTTTTTTCATGCAATATAAGCAACTATGCATTGCATTTGCACCATGAGAAATGTTGTACATACACTTGAGAGTTTTTAAATCCGCTGCAAGGTGCCATTCCACAAAATATGAACCATATCCTTCCACATATATTTTTTCCCCTGCATCATGTGAAGACATWATTGATGGTAAAGATGTTTTRYTGAAAACAAATTTCAAGGACTCRTGGGACTYCTTGTTGACACGAAAAATTCCCAACCAAAAAAGGTKATCTTCAGATTGRACTTGAAAATATTTATCACTTGTCTTATCAAGGTTTGGATMTAATGCAYGATTCATTAATSTGATTGAAACTCTTTCATATTTTTCATTGTTGACTAACTCCATCTCATCCAATTTTAGGACAACAATYAATTTCCCACATGCCTCTTCAATAGAGATGTCATAGTACCTCACCATAAGCTGTAATACCCGCTCTAGGTCATACCACAAGTTATTTTTCTCATTAATGGAATAATTTCACTTGATACTTTCTTTTTATTCTTACTTGCAACTTCGTGCATTACTTCTAATTGATATGCATCTCCCAAAGAATCAAAATTTTTTTTTGTTTCGTAGTCCACACTCTTTTTTCACATGAAAAGGGTGAGGAACCAAAATATTCTTAATTCTGACATTCAACATTCCCTCTCTCGGAACTTTAAAAAGACTTGCATATGCTTCCCTGTTGATCCCTCTATCATCACAAACTCCTTGAACATCCTTTACATCAATTGTTAAGTTTGAAATGAATTGGTTAACTACTTCTTTCCTCAAAGCATCAAATTCTGGTTGTTTGAGCATTGATTTAATGTCACTTTTCTTCAACACAGTTTTGTACAAATCCACAATATCAGTACAACTTGGATCTAATATGGACTTCACCCCAAACACCCTTTTTTTTATAGGCACCTCCCCTCTTTACCATACATGATAATGGTTTCAACTCGTTTGATCTATTCCTCAACCCCACTGGAGTTTCCTTTATTAAAGAGAGTCTCTTTTGGAGACAATAGATATCAAATTTCAACATTTCAATTTCTTTTGTTGAGCTGGATTTCACTTGATGCAGTTCATTCACATGTCTTTGATTTAACATTTCTATTATTTGGTTCAATCTTATGATTTCATGATACTGAACCATATTTGAGTGATGGAGATGATTTAATTTGACACTAAGATCTTGGATTTTTTGTTCAAGGGAAATTCTGTTACCATCCAAAATTTTAAAGTATCCTAGAAGACCATTGTTTCCATGGCATACAAACGGCATAGTCCTGTTATTGTTTTGAAATCGGGATGAGATTTGGACACAGGGTCAACTGGATAAAGTTCTTCTTTCACCCAAAGATCTAAAATTTTAGCTCCTGATTCCCTTAATGCACTATAGTCAATGTTAGGAACCAATTTCTGATTTTGTTTATGGATCGATGCCATATCCAGACTTAAATTTATGCGAGTAACATGGTGATAGTTTCTTACACCATTTGCATCTGTTGAAGAACAACCAATATTATGAAAATCAAAACATACTAGAAAATTCCACAATGAGAAAATCAACTTGCAGAAGAAATAATTTTGGAGATCTTCTAAGGAAAAGACAATTTTTTAAATATTGAGGCATACCTCAAAGCTATCAGGCATCTTGTAGAATATTGTAAATTCATCTAAGCTTGTATGTTTGCATCTGAAGACAATATATGTTAAAAATCGGTGATTAGAATATAAGAAACCAATCTTATAACAATAGACAATCTAAATGAATAAATGACATGTATCCCACTTGGGTATATTCTCCCTCTAATATGAGCATTTTCTAATTAGTTAGAGACATTTATTCACAACAATCAATAGAATTCTAAGTTTTTGTCATTAGAACAAAAATATAATCACCAACAAAAGTAATAGATGGATTTGTCAATGAAGCATAGAGTATGAAAGGTTCCCTTTCACATTTGTCTTCTACATTGTGAGCCCAATACCTTCATCTCCTTACACCTATTTGAGAAACATCTAAAGTATCTCACCGCAGTTTTTGTGAAATCCAACACTAAAACTGCCATTTTTTGCAAATTTAGGGGATATCCAAAAAAGGAATATAGTTGTTTATTGTAGAAAAACAACTCAGTGCGTTGAATTTAAAATTTAATCTTATCAGAATCTGGTAGGTCACCAACTTTTGATGTGACAAATGAGGCATATGTTGTAATTAGCAACAAAATACTAGAGATGGTGAACTTTAAACAACATAGGAGCCGAGGCGATAAAACTATAGAAACAATAAATGCTCAATCACAATAAACAGTTGTATGCCCATCTTTTGAACATCTTGACAAATCAAACTTAACTGCAATTATTGATGCCATGAAATAAATTGTCAAATACCGTGTGCAAGGGAATGCACAAGAAAAACAACCCAAACAAATGCAAGAGAAGAACATCAAGAAGACTCATATGCACCTTATGCTACTTATACAACAATAGAAGTATGCGTTGTTGATGTCAATGCATTGGCAGACGACATAAAATATAGCACAACTAAAATCTGTAATTATGAAAATTTGGATGACTTAGATAGCATAGATGCTCACAAGCGACGAATTGTGATGACTCCATCATTGGAAGACAATATACATGAGTCGGACACAACCTGAAATACCTATGTTGTGACATATATAATTGGACACACTTTTTTTTAGAAATGTCAAACAACCTTCATAAGAAAAATTGCCAATAACAAAACGTAATAAACAATCATAGAAAATTCCAGCCACTAATGCGACAATAGAAATGGATCATATCACTATTGGTGTCATAAAAGAGTATGCAAAAGTTGGGGAATTTAAAAACAAGGTTTTTGAAACTGATGAGGACACAATGAATGTAGATGTTGCTAGGAAACAGTCTCATATCCATTTTTTGAAGAAGAAAGTGGAGACTCTAACATGGAAATAGAAATTGCCAAGATGATTTGCACAAGCAAAGGTGCACAAACGACATATTGGATAGCAACATGCAAAGAACAAGACAAGGTGTCAGACAAACATATAGTAACTTAGGCCAAAATTTGGCTCCTTATAATTGAAAGAAATTGACCGACAATGAAGGGAGATGTCACAAGATCGTGATCATAGGTTAATAAGATTTTTAGTCAGATTTTGTCTGTAATTGGAAAGAAACTACAACAACAGTGCTTTAATACCAAATTGAAATAGAAATTGAAAGGCACATCACTCGTACATGGCCCTCAAAGTTAAAATGAAACATTGTAATAGGCACAACAATTATAAACTGAGGATGATTGGATCGAGCTAAAAGTAGGAAGTAAATTGAAAGTCTAGATAGAAAGAATGCAAAACAAATCACAAGAACCCACTCCTCATAAGAAAACTAGATAAGATAATATGATATAATTGATTAATGTCCAACAAATGACCACAAAAGAGGTCAATGGGATTTAAAAATCACATCCAATATAGGTACAAAGTGGCATTGCAAGAGAAACTTCTAAGTCAAAATTGACAACAGAGAAGACAAGGAACCAGTTGTATAGCAAAAGTTCAATATATAGCTAAGAGAATATATAAATAAAATAAGGTGAAAATATACTAAAGTCTTGGAGCTGCAATAGAAGAGAGGATGTCAAGGCCTGCTAGAGCTCGAGCTCCCTACAAAGAATAAGTGAGGGGACCATGATACAAGATTATGATAGGATTAATACTTATGAAAGCACCAATGCACTGGAAAATGATAGCCTTAGAGAAGTAGTCAAGGATAAAAGGGATTGGATATATGATCTTGCAGGGAGTACAAGAGAAAGGAATCTCAACTCTCCTCACATCCAAGAATTTGGGGAAGAAACGTTAGATGGAAGCCTAGATACTCGAGAAAACCTGAGGGGTGGTGAGCTAGCTAGAGAGAGCCCAACTCTGGGACTAACTATAGCTAAATTCTCTACTAATCTAATTGTGTACACCTTGTATCCTAGAGAAAAAACTCCTCATGGGTCTCAAGAGGGTAGGTTGACCCCTTGGGGAAGTTGAGAGGTAACAAAAGGTCACACTAATCTAAAATATAAAGTCTCGTGAATCTCTACTTGTCGTTTCTTGTCCCAATTAGGGCAACCTAGAAGTATGAGATGATTCTCCTAAAGGCTTGTGTGGGATGGGAAATTGAGAGATTAAGATTTGTGTCCAAATACTTCCCCCATAAAGAAGGCAAGACAATTCTGGTTAGGGCAGCGAAAAATGTTGAAAGGGAGCTCCCCAAGTCCCTGAATAGGCAATATGATCTCCCTTTGATACCATAGAAGGCGAGGCATCAAAACATTTTATTATAATATATGCAAGTAAGGAATTATGACACCAAGAAATTATCTTGATAATTTTAAAAATTGTCCAATGTGTAATGTTGAGGCACATTCCCATTCAACCAATAATTTCCCCCATAATGCTCAATGATAAGAGGCAATATCAAAAACTAACCTTGGAGTGTACCAACCTATTTGTTATGTAACCTCAAGAACTAAGAGTAGTCTAGAGAAGAGGTCTAAATATAATTCATTACTCACTTTCTGAGGAAATAGTTTTTTGTGTATTGGAATAAAGACAAGAAAGACTTTTGCTAAAGATTTTGACAACCCTTTTTAGCATGCATGTGGGGGCACTATGAAAACATGTACCTTTTTTTCCGGACAGAAAAAAATGCAAAAGCGAAGCACATTTTTCACTATATCTGTAGCATATGGTAGGTTTGGACTAGTTGAAGCAGGAATAACTATTGGGAAAGTTAAGACCTATCTTTAATATTATGAAGTATGTACTTGTAACTTTGACAAAGTTAGGAGGAATTGAGAGAAAAGAGAACAAAAGGAACTTGAAAAAACTTTTTTTGAGCTCCTTCTTGCATGGTTTCCCATTACATGTTCACCAAGGGAGTGTATCCATGGGATTTTCTACCCTTTCTATTGAGGAATTTTTGTATTCAATTGAGCAATTTTCCAAAGCAAGTGAAACAATAGAGGGGATTAAAGTGGATGGAAAAAATTTCAGTAGTTTGTTTGATGTCTTAATGACCATAAACTTTAAAATTTAAAGTTTGACCATATGTGGATAAATGAACGAAATTTAGGGGAGAAAGCTATTGGTGTTTTATCTAATGAAGGACTTCACTTGGATGGTGAACAACCACTAGATCTTGAAGGGTATACTTTCTCTGAGAATGACAATGACATAATATCTCTTGCACAATGTTACATAATAGCCCATCCTATGTGGGTCTTGTGAGTGGCAATTTTTTGTAGGGATTTGTTGCATTCTCTTCAGCTAATTGAGGAAAGAGTCAGATGAGAAAGTTTATTCAACGATAGCCTTGATTATAAAGATTTTGAAACTTCTTGTTAGCCTCACAAAAGAAACAATTTTTATGTTATACTTGAAACAAAGGAAGCTTGATCATGGTTGATCTTTTTTTATCTATTGAGAATCGAGATATACATGATAACATGAAAATAATTTTTGATAGTTGAGAGGCAGATATTATTCTCAAAAGAATATATCATATTCAACCTTTCTCAATTTTCAACAACAATAATTATCAGCATCCAACAAAGTTGAGAAAAGTGAAGTTTTCAAGCAAGGAGGTATATAGTGTACACTCTTCCTTTCAGAAATCCAACACCTTCTTCTTAGGAATGTGTCTTTGAGAAAGACCTCAGTTTCAAGAGAGGATATTTTCAGGATAGAGCAAAAGTCTAAATATAATTCATTACTCACATTTTCTGAGCAATTAGTTTGTGTATTGGAATACAAACAAGAAAATATTTCGCTGAAGATTTTGACATCCCTTTTGAGCATGGATGTGAGGGCACTACGGAAAGACTCCACCTTTTTTATGGACAAAAAAGGATGCAAAAGTGATGCACAATTTTCACTAAATCTGTAGCTCTTGGTAGGCTTGTACAAGTTGAAGTAGGAATAACTATTGGGGAAGTTAGGAGCTAGCTTTAAGCTTATGAAGTATGTACTTGGAACTTTGACAAAGTTAGGAGGAATTGAAAGAAAATAGAACACAAGGAACCCGAAAAAATGTTTTTTGAGCTCCTTGTTGCATGGTTTCCCATTACATGTTCACCAAGGGAGTGTATCCATGGTATATTATACCCTTTCTATTGAGGAATTTTTGTATGAAATTGAGCAATTTTCCAAAGCAAGTGATGCATTAGAGGGGATTAAAGTGGATGGAAACAATTCCAATTGTTTGTTTGATGTCTTAATGACCATAAACCATTAAAGTTTGACCATATATGGATAAATGGAGGAAATTTCGAGGAGAAAGCTATTGGTGTTTTATCCAATGAAGGACTTCACTTGGATTGTGAACAACCACTATATCTTGAAGGATCTACTTTATCTAAGAATGACAATGGCATGACATATCTTGCACAATGTTACATAATAGCACATCCTATGTGGGTCTTGTGAGTAGTGATTCTTTGTAGGGATTTGTTGCATTCTCTTTAGTTGAATGAGGAAAGAGTCAGATGAGAAATTTATGTTGATTAAGGTTGGTTGTTATTGATGTCAACCATTGAAGAAAGCCCCGTAGCAAAAAGGTTTGGGTAATGGACCCAATATTGTTTGATGTAAATATGACTCATTATTGTTTTTTCATGGTTGATAAGAAGTAAATATGGATGAACTCTAAAGTGGTCCCCTTATGGTGAAAGCCCTCACGGGAAGACACTTTGTGGAGTAAGAGAACCCATTCTTAATT
>JASDQU010253175.1:0-14882 GCA_032191745.1 Picea mariana
TGGTAGCCACTCAAGTAAGCAAGGAAGAAATATGGTTACAAAGATTGTGTTCAGTTATTGGGTTGGTACAACAAGCAGTGAGATTAGATTGTGACAGTCAGAGTGCAATATTCCTGGCAAAGAACCCAGCTTATCATTCGAAGACAAAGCATATTGATGTTTAGTATCACTTTGTGCGAGACATGGTTGAGGAAAAGAAGGTGTTGTTGGAAAAGATTGACACTTTGAAGAATGTTGCAGATTCATTAACAAAGTCTGTGAGCACACAAAATTTCTCATGGTGTAGAGTAACAATGGGAATTGCTGCCCTATATTGTTGACTATATAACCCCCTGGACCCCTGGATGCAAAGAAAACAACAAGTGGGAGAATGTTGGGTATGTTTTATATTCTTTGCATGTGTGTGTGTGTGGAAACGTCAGATATGAAAATCGTTTCTGACAATCCATCTAGTAGTGCTCTTTGTGTCGTGTGCGTCGGGGGATTTCATAGGGGGTCCCAAGGGGGGGCATTTATGCCCCCCCTGGTTATGCGTAGCGTTCGGGGCAGTGCCTCAAAAAAAAAATTTTGGGTGGCTTTTGCTATTTTTAGCGGATTTTTCTATTTTTATCATAGCCTAAAAACCAGGGCACAACTAGAAGAAAGAATATTTGATATGAGTAGATCTAATAAGAATAGTGAAAGATATGTTATTCCTATGCATAGAAAGAATTTTTGGACTAACAAATGGATGTAGGATCCTAGAAATATTTTTTTCCAGGTTAGCTACCATGACCCTAGTTCACAGTATAGGAAATGATGGGGATGATTTAAGAGAACGAGAGCATTGACTCTTTGTTAGAGTTGCAGGAGACCGGGACATCTTGCTAAGGAATTCCCTGGTAGAAGACCTAGTTGTCTTTGTTGTAAAGCTATGGATCATGAAGTTTTGGATTGCCCTAGAATGATTGCTAAAGTTGAAAGAATGAATATGAGACAAGAAAACCCTGAGGAAGGTCAAGAAACTAAGATCATGGCAGAACCCCATAAAGAATCATAAACTATACTAATGCAAATGAAAGAAACCCTGAATGATCACAAAAACATCAACTTACCAGAGATCTTCAAAGAAAAAGAATGCATAGAAACAAGAATATGAGACTTCAACATTGACTGCGTTCTAGATGAGGAAACATAGGTGAATATCATGACAGAAAGAACTTGGGAAATTTTAGGAAAGCCTTCTATGATTCCTTCATTGGGAGGAATAGTATTATTTAGAGGAAAGTTGGTATCCCTATGTGGAAGACTTACCCAAATATCTATGAGTGCTCATAGGACCTTGATAGAAGAAGATTTTGAGGTTGTTAAATTTATTGAGAACAACACCCCATTTGTTGTGTTACTAGAAAAACCTTGGATCGAAAAGGATCAAGCTAGAAGAAAAGAAGAGGAAGTCTTAGAGAATAAGAAGCAAGAATTAAAAGATTTCATGACTAGGATGATCACACATTTGATTGGAGAACAGGAAAATAGGTCGAAGTTATTCAAAACCAGAGACTTGGATGTCAAAGTTGAAAGGACACACAAGGAATTGAAACACCTATCTATACAGGAGAGTAGAGCACCTACACCAGACAGAGAAGAAGTATTTCCCTTGAACCCTAGTAAAGGCCATCAACAATGTGAAGTTACTATGACTAGAGAAGATCATAATCAGAATGGAAAGAGGAATATCGATACAAAGATCACCGAGAAGAAGGCTAGGAGACTCAATAAGAAAAAAGAAAAGATAGAAAAGTTACAAAAAGTTCCAAAAGGAACTGCACAGAAGGAAGGATTCCAGAATCTGAACTTCATCGGAATACCAATGCAACAAAGCATGGCACTTCACCAAGGTGAAGCAATATGATTGTTGGAGGCATTATAACTGTTATCCCGACATCCCGAATGGTTAGAACAGAAGTTATGGCCAAAAATCTCACCATCAGACCATTGGGACCGTGCCGTAATGGATAGAACTGCGTTAATGAAGTCTTCTCACCCATTGGAAAGATACATTACCTAGTTGTCTACTTATTCCATCGAGATTTGCATAGAGAACACTTTTTCCACCCATGATTATCTGATCTCACAGATTAGTTGATTCCGCGCAGTGATCATCGAGCTATCGCCATCCATCTCATTGCATTGAGTAGTTTCTCTTCAACATGAGATAGTCATCCACAAGTGTGTATGTCCGAAGAACTTAGCGCAGTTGAAGAATCTATGAAGGATATACTCATCAACCTCATGACTGAAAAGGTAATGTCTGTGGGCATACAGCTTCATCGACGAGAGGAGTACAAGCCTCCTCGTCGACTGCTCGTGGATCTGGACCATCCCAAGCTACGACTGAGAAAATAACCAAGCATAGAGATGACTTGGAAAATGTGAAGTTATTACCATCCATCCTACCCCTAGCTGGTATAGTGAGTCACGACAGTGTCCTGAGGGACTTCGACTACACCGTCATCACTGGGTATCTCCCGAAGGGGATACACGCATTCAAACCACTGCTAGAAAGGATTCCAACCTTGAAGATTAGTGACTATAACCTGGGAGACCGTAAGAGCTATGGCATGCTTGCACCTCACAAATATCTGACCAAGATGAAGGGAAAGAAGACAAAAATCATCCCTCAGTCATGGACCATGAACCTCTCACGGTCCACCCTTTTGAATGTAATGAAGATTCAACATTTTGGAAGGCATCAGGAGGTTAACGTCTACATTAAGCTCCTACTTTCATGCTTCCACGGTGATTATCTATGGTTGGAAAGACGTATTACTGTCGATCTGGCACTGATTCATAGGATCATTGGACTGAGCATGCAAGGACCAGACCCACAAGACTTCTACCTAGGAAAAGTTGCAGACCATGCCTTAGCACAGACGATTAAAGAAACATACGATGATGTTGAGAAGGGGATGTGAGGCTACAAGGTAGCCTCCATCTAGAATGGCACAGTGCAGCTAGCATGCCAATTAATTGTAGGAAAGCTAGTAAGAAAGAACAGACCCATGCAGGTTACAGGGTTTGTCATTGACCTCGCTGGGAAATGCATGGAAGGCCAACAAATGAACTGGATGAAGTACCTAGTTAACCAACTCAAACTGGATTGTCGTGAAGCTCAAGATCAGGGCTATGAGTTTCAATTCAGTTGGCTCCTAATCCTCATCATGTTTATTGCTTGGGAGATGTCGGAAGGTGCGACCTTCCTCGAGATGGAGCCATTCGAGCCACTCGCTGCGAAGTTCACCATGCTCTGGTATTCAAGCGATATGGGAAAGCAGTGGCAATAAAATGTAGTATTTCAAACCTACTACCTACAGCTTAGGAGGGCTATTGATTCCTTCCCTCATATGACGTCGAACACCTTAGACAGGTTCAGGCCTTTTATGAAGTTCCGCATAAATAGACATTTTATTTGTATTATTGCACGTGCCGATGAAAGCAAAGAAGAACTTCAATACTACTACAAGCTCACTACAGAGGACCTGGAAGAAATCATTAAAGACTATCCTGCAGAACTCCTTATCCCTGCTGACCCCACAGAGATGTCTGACCCAAACCTCATTGGAAACCTGGTGGTTACTCGTGAAGAGTATGATGCCCCAAGCAACAACAGGAAGAAAAAGAAGCAATGTGTATAGGAAGTACACAGCACATCAGAAGAGACCGCATCTGAGTCACCTAGCAGAGGAGGTGATGACGAAGTGAACAAAGAGGAAAAAGAACAAAAAGAAGATAAGCAAGGTGAAATAACACCACCACAGAACCTCCCTGATGACACCTATCCATCTACGAAAAGGAAGGTTTCCCCCATGAAACCTTCATCGTGGAAGAAGTCCAAATATAATAAACCAAAGATGCAGAATGTACTTAGAGTCGATGACTTCGACTTCATTATTTCAGCTGTACGAGATGCCTCAGAAGAGATTTTGCAAAGAAGCGAAGCAAAACAAGAAGCCATGTATGATATAATTGAAGCAGAACTAAGAGGTGCACAACAAGCCCTTTATTCAAGCCGCTCAGTGTCCACTGTGCCCTCGCCCTCAGAACAACTAGAGTTGGGAGATGAGCCTACTCAACTCTGCAGATTGGCTGATGTGAATGAATCTCGCCTTCATCGAGCACAAGATGAGAAATACCAGGACGCAATGGCCTTGAAAAAATCATAGGAGGAAATTATAGAGCAACGCAGGATTGTGCAACAGGAGAAGGATGCTCTTCAAGCGAAGTTCGAAGAAGAGAGAGCGTAGATCCAGCAAGAGAAAGAAAATTTGCTCGCAGACCAGGTCAGAGTAAAAGAAGAAGTCAACAGAGAACTTCACTCTGTGACGGGATTGGAGCAGAAGGAGGAAGAACCAGTAGAACACAGAGTAGCACAGCTCATAGAAATCATCCAGTGGCTTCAACGGAGAATATCATATCTAGAGATAAGAACAGTGCCCAGTACTCTGCAGGATGTGTGAGATCAAAGAGAAGTGACTGCTTGAGGTGCAGTTTAAATAATCAAGAGCCTTGCCATGGAATTTAAACAATTGAGTGATCGCAGTGCCCAAACTTATGAGCAACTCACAGAGGATCCTGAATTGAAGGCACTCGAGTCACATCTCCATGAGGTGAAACATTAAGTAGAAACAGTACAGGCACAGTTGAAGCCCATGTCATCCATTGAGAGGATGAAGTGATCCCAAGAGCAGCACACTGCCCAATAGCAAGTCCACACCATTCAGAGCATATTTATGGAAGTAACTTAGAGGCTCCAACCAATACAGGATGAGGCTTACCAACTATTCGCGGAGATCAAAGGTCGAGGATCAGAACTGGAGCAAGTCGTCACTGTATCTGAACAATGCTTAGAGGGACCTGTCAATGCAGTAGTAATCCAAGATTTCACCGAGCAGGAGGTCGTGGCATAACAACAGGTCAAAGCCGCTCGAGCCAAGCTCAAGGATTTTGAGGCAGAACTACCCAAATCAGAGTGACTCGGGACGAGTCATAGGTGAGTTTTGGGGGCCTATTGTCCCTTGACCAATTTTTGAGGATCCTTGGTCATTTTTACCATTTTGGGACTTCAACAGGCTGTCAAAGGTGGAACGTAAATCGAAGTGGAGATCGCAGGATCTCGACCTTTGTTTAGGGCTTTTTGGGTTTTGGGCTTATGTAATGGGTATGGGGATGTCGTCCCATGGGTTTACCCATGCTTAGGCCTATTTTGTAATGTATAAATAGAAGTATAGGCGATGTAAGAAGTAGTGAGTAGTGACTAGTCAATGTGAGTCATTGTTGCTAAGTGAAAAAGTAGATCTGTGTGATTTGGCTTTGTGCGCACTGTGTGAGACTTGCAAGGATAAGTGAAAGCGACTATAAAAGACTGTGTACAAATTTGTGTCTAGGTCTATTGGGGGAAGGAGGATCTAGAGAGGTGCGCAGATCTCCTGTCCTCTGTGGAGTTGATTCCAAGGCTTTTTGCATGTAAGAAGATTGAAAGAAGCTAATAAAGAAGATGAAGAGTTGGTGGATGTATCCCCAGGGAGGGGGTGAACCACGTATATCTTGTGTTATGAATGCTTTGTGCTTTATGATTTCACTCTTGTTTATGTGATTCAATGCTTAGTGCATTTTAGATGATAGATGAATCTGATATGATAGCTCAGTGCTGAATAATGTGAACGAATGCTATATCTGATCTCTTTTGGTATGCTTAGTCCTTGAATCTATTGGATCTGTGTGAATGTTGCGTTGATATGTTATTAGGGTTTAGCTGCGCTGTGAACTAAGACTGAATATTAACGAACTGTAATTACTAAGTGCCCTGTTAAGGTGTTGCAATCACATATATGTGTCCCAGCTAAGGTTGCATACATCTGAATCCTACAACCACCCTTGCCTCTACCTTGGGTGAGACTTCATCTGCTTCGCAGGTGTTGTCGAAAGGGCTAGTAGTTAGGGTTTTGTTGGTGTGTTGTTGTAGATTTGAACATTGGGTCTACCCCTGTGCCAAAACAAACATCTCACATATCCCAGGGCCCTTTATTCACCCCCTTCTCATTGATAAACAATTAAACAAATTGTATGGATTGGATTGCATGAGTCTGATACATTGTTGAGCCAAATCTATTTCATATTTTTAAGAGTTGTCATGTGTGGTTATTTAAAAGACTATTTGCTAATAAATCATGCATGAAGGAATGAGTTTTTTAAGATGAGGTAGCCATAATCGAGGGAACCGAGGGAGAGGTAACTGGAATAGAGGCCCAAGAAAGCCAAGGTTTTCCATACATTTTGATGTCGACTCACAAGATCTTGGATAGTTGTTTTAGGCTAGATTTTTCAATTGGATTGGGCAAGGAGTGGTCCAACCCAGGCCCTCCCTTCCAAGTTCCGCAAGCCCTTGGTATCCTTGTGCCTCCTCACATCTCATTGCAACCCGAGGTTCCTGAAAATGATGGATGGCAAGAGATTATCCACCCAACAGTCTCCCAACATCATGGCTGGCCTAATTAATCCCTACCTACTCCTTCGCCTATCAAGCCCATTGTCCAAGCTGCCCCCCACTCATCAGTGCAGTCCTCTCATGCTAGAAAAAGGTTGAAAACTGAGGCCCACCATGCCCTTTACAAAGGAAAATCCATTTCTTCCCCTTCCCCACCCTCCAATGGCTCTGACAAATCCATGTCTTCCTGGATGCATTTGAGGGACGATTGTTCCCAAGTGATCAGCGATATTAGGCCTAAAGGCTCAACGCAGCCAAAGGCAAATTCAGGAAAATCGAAAGGTGACAACAACAATCAAGGAAAGATTGCATCCCAAAGTGGGAAATATGGCTTTTGAGTTTTATTTTATCTATTCTTGATGACAGTTGACTTCAAATTTTTTTGGACAACACGTTTTATTTTGGGATATATGAGTAATATTTTTTTGAAATAATTTCAAATATCATGAGCTAAATTGTCAAATGTTGATATGATGATGGGAGTCACAAGGAGCTGTGTTTTCCTTAACTAACTAGTTATGTTATGATTGTTAAGAGATAAAGGGATTCACAAGGGGTCCCACCTACTAGTTATTATTTATTATAACCCTTATTATGATTATTACTTTTCCCCCTAACTAAAAGTTGGTTAAGTCTTTTAATTAACTTAACTAATGAGTTGGTTCAACTACTTCAACCAACTCTAATTTATTTAAAGGCAAAAGGAAAGGGAGGAACAAGAGGAGGATAGAAGGAGAAGCATACTAAGGTTTGTTCTTTGAGTTTATATTGAGATAGTTCAATTTTCATTCATTCCTTAATTTATCACAAGCCTAATTATTTTTATGATAGCAGGGTCTTATTGTAGACAGCAAGATTCAAGGTTGAATTACATCATTCAAACACTTGTTTTTAGAGGTGTTGATCTATCTTTGATAGTCTGTGTAGACTTGTTTGTTTCTGAATTAGTTTTCATGACTGACAAAGGCTATTGTGCAGAGTCAAGTGGGCAACAATATGTGGCAAGCTGATTCAACTTTTAGAGTTCAGTTTTTTATTTTCTGTCGGAGGTCCTTTTGTATGTTCCATCGAGGATGTCTAAGTTTGACTTTGGTCCTAAATTTCTGCATGAAATTTTGTAAAAGAATGACTCTTTGGTGAATTGGAATGAAACAAAGGATTGCTTTATGTCTCATCTGTCTTGATTATCATCTTGGTGTATTTACTTCTTTCTTTACATTTATTTCAGCAATTGTTATATTCATAAAATTGCATAAAAAGTAAATTTCCAGCAAGCTTTTTATTGATAAAAGACTAGCCTATGCACTTGTATTTAATACTTGTGAGTTAGGATGTTATTTTTGTCGGCTATAAACATAGGGTGAGATTCCCATCTATTTTTCTTTAGCCAAGCAGAATCTGAAAATGCTTGAGTAAGATCATTTCATATATTTTCCTCAACATTGAGTTGGGACTGGAATCCTCTATTCATCATGCCAATCTCTCATTTCCATCTCTATGTCATCCTTAGTGACACAGTATCTCAGTTGTATCCATTCCTTCCCCAGATCCCTATGCACTTGGATCCACATGCTATGCCTTGTCGCTCTGAAGCTGGTTATGTACCTATATTGTGTGACCACATCTGGAGTAATCCTCCAAGTGTTCACAACATTCTCTTATATCTCACTAATGTGCCTAGCAAAGGTACATGTGTTATAAGTTCTATGCTTGGGGTTTGAACTGCTCCCTAATGATGTGCACCACATTGCACGACATCTACCTAGATGGTCACAAATATGAGAGTATGGGGGCTCCCTCCACCCCATCAGCGTGGTCAAAATAAGTAACCACGAGTAGTGGAACTCTATCCCCAAGTCCTTTGCATCTTTGGAGTCTTTGAGGAACAATTTTAATAGATACGAGGCCTAGTTGAGTGTAGTGCCATCAACGCATTGTGCTGTAATTCCGACGACCCCAGTAGGGACTTCCTCCTTGCAGCATTTCCTAAGAATTTTGTAGGCCATGAGATTGGTGTCCATCCTCATTGTTTTGTCACTGATCCTCTTGATTATGATCTCGTGTGAGACCCTCTCTGTGTCGTAAGTTTTCTTCATATCTTCGGCCAAGGATTTCTCCTTTATTTTTACCTCCAAGTACTGCATGGGGTTCTCACCCATTGATGGAAACCTTGTGATGAGTGCAATAAGCTCCACGTATATTGAGAAGGGTTGTTCCAACCATAAGAATCATCCATGGAGGACCACCATCAACTGCTTGATGTAGTTGTTTACTTCTTTCCCCCTTCCAAAATGGGGAATTTTGAGCAGATTTAGAATGCCTGTGTTGGCCAAGTCGGCTACCCATGGTTTCAGTTGTAGGATTGGGTCTCGAAAGGGACATGTCCCTATGTTGTACATGTATACTTGTTGTGCAAACTAGGGGAATTTTCCAGCATCATCCATGTCAAGGTTCGAATATTTCAACTTCTCCATGCATCCCATAAGTGTTGGTGTGGTTTGCACTCCCTCTAGAATGCATGGTAGTATGGTGGTTGCATTGGGTTGTCTGCATAGGGACCGCACCATGGGATATTTTCCCTTTCTTCTTGGCGACTGAATTGAGGTCCCATCCTCTGTTAGTCTCTTTTCCACGTTAGGGTCTATTTGGTTGGTAATGTCTTCCACCAAACCCTCCTATTGTTGCATAGACTCTGCTCTGGGTGGTCTTGGCACTATGGCCTCTGTGTGTGCATTGGCTTCGCCATTTGTTCGTTGGGCTTCTTCGGCCCTCGCAGGTTGTTGTACGATGCCTGCGCCATTTGTAGTGTGACCCTACGCACCATTATATGGGTCGATTTCCATGGTCGTTGTTGTTGGAGGTTGTGTTTCTTCCAACACCGATGTAGGGCTTGTTGGTTCTTCATGTGGTGAAGGAAACGCATCCACATTGACAAATTCCTTGGTCTAGGCAGTTCTCTGTTTGACCTCTACGGTTTCATATGGTACCCTAACGTTGCTTCTAGTTTCCTCCCTACTTGGATCAGTGCGCCCATATTCGGTGGTTCCATTATGGGTATTGTTCAGTTTTTTTCGAATGGGTTGCAATGGGTTCACACGTTCTTCATCGATTCGCTTCTACTTTGCATGCTCTTTATCACTGCAAGTTCACAATTTCACAATAATTCTTACATTCCATGTGTTTCCCCATTATATATAAAATGTCATGAAACTTCTTAGAGAAGCTTCCCTGGCTGTGATTAATGCAATGATGCTTTATGAGTACATTCCATTTAATTTCATAAATGTCACCAGTTGGCACCTATTTTTCGTAACTATCATTTTTTCGTTTTTTCTCTTTTTCTGACCGTTAATTCCTTTTCCAGTGCATTGAGCATTTCGAGTGCACGACGTATTTTTGTTGTAACCTTTCCCTAGTGCATAGTGTGTCACTCGTATGTTGCGCGTAGACATTTTTCCTTTCGTCGTGCTGAGTCCATTTTCTGCTGCACATTGTATTTTCCAGTATTTTTGTATTTTCTGTCTTTTCTATTTTTGTATTTCCTTTGCCTTCTTTTTTGCCTTTTTTTTATAATTTTCTCTATCTTAACTCCTACTATAATACACTATGTACATGTTTTCTTACTGGGATATAATTTATAAGTGCTAGGAGGTCGACTATCCCTATACATTTTCAATCGACTCCCATTGATCATTCCTTTCAGCTCGACTCCTGCTATATCCTTTATCTATACAAATCCCCCATCTGTGACAATCTTGACTTCATAGGGCACTAACCAATGCATTTTGAATTTACCAGGATTTTGAAAACATTTTTTGTAATAGAGCAAGACTAGGTCTCCCTCGAAAATATTCCTCTTGGTATGCTTGTCATGTCAAACTTTGTCTCTTGCTTTCTGTACTTCTTGATGAAATCTTGCCAGAATCATATCCTCTTTAATCTCCATTAGTTGATTGATCCTTTCCTTTAATGCACCTCTTTATGCCATGTTGGTGATTTCTTCTATGCATAGGCTGGGTACCAGAAAGTCTAATGGTACTAATGCTTCCTGCCCATACACCAATGTGAATGGTGTATGTCATGTCATCTTCTTACATGTAGTCTTGTATGCCCATAGTACCGCTAGTATCTTAAAATCCCAATCATCCCTGTTGACATTGCAAATCTTTGTCAGAGATTTCTCCAAGATCTTATTGAAGGCTTCTATTGTTCCATTTTCTTGAGAATGGTATGGTGTACTCTTTTGATGATAGACTTCAAACCCCTCATTCATAGCCTTGATAGTGTTGAAAAGTGAGTACCTTGGTCACTCATCAAAAACATTGGACAACCAAATTTAGTGGTCACTTGCTCAAACAAGAAGTGTTATGTTGTCTCTACACTACAGTATTTTACTAGCACTGTTTTTGCACATCTTGTTAATTATTCTGTCATACTGATGATATATCTTTCTCCTGATCTTCATGTTGGTGGATTAATTGGTCCCACAAAGTCTATTGCCCATTTTTCAAATACCTACAAAGTTATTTGTGGTCTTAAGGGCATCTCATCCCTTCTATTTGGTTTACCAACCCTCTGACATACATCACATCTTTGAAAACACTCCTTATCATCTCTATGAATTGTTGGCCACCATATTCTTGCGCGCAATACGTTCTGTGCAATAGTGTTTATAGCATAGTGTCCTCCAACTATTCCCTCATGAGCTTCTGCAAAAATTCTAGGCCTTTCATGTTTTAGTACACATCTTCTCAAAATGTTGTCTGTGCCAATTTTATATAAGTGTCCTGTAATTAGTTGATATTCTGCAACTCTAACTACCTAATTTTTCTTCTGCACAGTGTTAAACTCTTGTGGGGAAATCCATGTAGTCAACTATTCAATAATATCAGCAAAATATTCATCAGGTATTTGGACTGAAAATAATTGTGTATCAGGGAAGTTGTCTTCCAAGTTGGTAGGTTCTTCTCCATTCGTTACCCTTGATAGGTGATCAAGTCATGCATTTAGCTTCCCTGGTTTGACTATCACTTCAAAATCAAATTCTTGAAATAATAGCTATCTACAGATCCTTCCCCCCAACACTGGATCGTTGACTAGGTATTTGAGGGGTGAATGATCGTTGAACATCTTAAAGTGTTTTCCCAATAAGTAATTTCTGAACTTTTGAAGTGCATAAACCATAGCTAGGCCTTCTCTTTCTATAGTGTTTTAGTTTTGCTTTGATTCTAACAGTTTTCTACTAGCAAATTTTATAGGATGGTCCAAATCTATTGCTCCTGGCTGCGCCAGAATTGCTCCAAGTGTTATAGATGATGCATCTACATGCACATGAAAAGTATTTTCCCAATCTGGGAATGATAGAATAGGTTTTGTGACCATTTTTTTATTTTAGAGTGTCCAAACCTTGTTTACAGTTCTCATTCCACTGAAATTTAGTATCTTTCTTTAACAGTTTCTCCATTGGCGCAGTGATCTGTGCATACCCTTTTATAAATTTTATGTAGTAACATGTATGTCCCAATGTTTCTCTGAACTGGCGCACTCATTTTGGTGGTGGTAAATTGACAATGAATACGATCTTGGAAGGATCTACTAGCAAGCCTTGTTTGCACACTATATGTCCCAACACTATTCCAAAAGGTGTCCCAAAGATGCACTTGTTGATATTCAATGATATCTGACACTGCCTACATCTTTCCAACATTAGCCTTAATACTTCCACATGATATTTTAATAGACTATATACAGTCCAGTCATCCATATACACTTCTAAAAACTTATGCATGAACTCCTTGAAAGCATCTATTACTACCCTTGAAAATATAGTTGGTGTATTCTTCAACCTAAAAGGCATGACTTTGTACTGGTAGGATCCCCATTCTGTGGAAAAAGTGGTCTTGTACATATCTTTTGGGGTTATCTTGATCTAATGGCAACTTGAAAATCCATCTGTAAATGAGTATGTCGCATGTCCTCCCACATTCTCTAATACCTCATCTATGAAAGATGTAGGGAAAGGATCATGTAGGCAAGCATAATTCAGTTTCCTCATATCTGCACAAATCCTTATCCCTCCTTGTTTCTTCTCTTGAACTTCCGTGGGGCTTATCCATTTAGATTCCTTCACTCGTTCTATGATAATAGCTTCCAACATTCTATTGATTTCTTCTTTCACTTTTTTCTTATATATTGGACTTAGTCTATACGGTCTCTGTCGAACATATCTCACATCAGGTTTAAGAGGTACCTTCATCTCTCCTAGTTCTCCTACTATGCCTTTCATCTCTATAAAATTTGTTGGGAGTAGATCATTGTATTCACGTAGTAACTTTATTATCTTTTCTATTGTTTTCTCATCCCAATAATCTTCAATACATGTCATTTTAGAAATATCAGTTGTGCCAATGTTGACTTTATTCACTTTGTAGGTGAAACGAATACTTTTGATTCCAAATATGGACCTTCCACTCCTCTTTCTCCTTCAATTTATGTAATCTGAATGTTGCACGGGTCGTCTTCCTCTGGTCCTTCTTCTTCCACATGATAGCATGATAGTAGTTCTTTCACTATCTATCTATTTTGTTGTTAGTCTTCTGTCATGAGTTCAACCTCTTGTTCATCAATAAATATATCCCTTCTTATTTATTTAAGTGTTGAATCCATGTTGGAGTTCTCATGTTCAAATGATAATGTTACTATAAAATTATGTTGTAATGTTGTCCATTCTGCAGTGCTTATGTGCAGTTCCTGGTCTACATACTAATTTTATGGAACTCCTTCCAATGTGTGGATGAAGTGATGAGGCCATTCCTCTAGTGGTGTCATCCTCCATGGTTTTCTGCATCTCTCCAAATTTTCTACTGGTGTCCCATGTCCATCATATCTCTGCATCTTATTGGTATCAGTCCTTAACTGTTTCTTTGTGTGCACCCCACCATCTTGCAGGTGTTTCCTTGAGTGCAATTTCTAGGGCTAAGAGCCTCTAATTCTTTAACACTTCATATTCATATCTTGTTGGGAATTCTTCTAAGTCATTCACCCCATGAAAACTGGTAGGTTCTCTTATCTTTGTACCTACCCATCTCACTACACGGTTTATTCTTGCACACCTTCTTGTGGACACTTCATGTAATATTTCCTGCCAATTTTCCATCCCTGTATCTGAATCAGAATCACATGATGTGATGCTCCTCCAGCTGAGTACCCCATCTGCAATTGGGTTGACATAATTTTCTTCGTGTGCGGTGGTTCTGTATAACTTGTTTATTTCCTCCAGATCTAAGGAAGTGGGCTCTACAAACCTTTCTCCTTCTGATGGATCTAATGGTGAAACAACTCTGTATTCACCTCATTCAAATGTCCTCTTCCTTGTCTTCAAGTTGATTATGGCATGGTTATCAAATTCCCAATCTAGCCCAAGCAATGTTGGATAAGGTGTTGTGCCATCCACTATTTCTATTACTTCAAAGTTTGGCTTAGTGCATACTCCATCCAAATCTATTGTCACACCTTTTAGCCTTCCAATTGGCAGAACTCTATGTTGGTTTGCTAGCTTCTGCTAAACAAGTGAGTATCTTAAGGTGGGCTCTACCATACATTTCCATGTCTTCTTGGGTAACACATTTACCTCAGAGCCTAAATCCAGTATGATGTCCCCCATATTGAAATCTCCAATGTTGGAATTTAGTCTGAATTATCTGCTTGTCCTCCTTCTCGTATGGAGGTGATTGACTGTTTTATGTTGTAACTGCCTCCCTTCCTGTGTGTTGTTATCACCCCATAATTTATGGGAATCATCTTATGACTTGGATATTATCTGCATCTGGTGATTTGGTTCACAAATGATATTGCATTCTTCAAATAATTTATGAAAAAGAAAAAGAAAAGAAAAATGAAAAAGAGAAAGAAAAGAAAAAGAGAAAGAAAAAGAGAAAAGAGGGCAGAAAATAATTGAAGCAAAGGCCCCATGCAATAATAACAATTTGGTCATACCTTTCAAGCATGACCAAGTTCTTTTAAATTTTCAATGATGATAGGTTAGTGAATACATCTGATCATACTGTCTAATCTTGATCAGATAGCCCCTAGGTTAGAATTAGTGAATACATCTGATCAGACCATCTAATCCTGGTCAGGTAGCCCCTAGAAATAATAAAATCTTGACCCAACTGTTTAATCTGGGTTAATTTCCTTGTGACAGTAGGTTAGGACGTAGGTTAATTGTTTTGTCCACTTGCTGAAATAAAGCCAGATTGATAAAGTTGTTTCTCTATGACTCCAATGCCCAAATTCAATTGAACTGATGTCCCCCTTGTTGGTGTGTGTGAGAAATATCGAAAGAAGCCCATGAAAATAC